>ML779737.1:10601-54973 GCA_009831015.1 Picea engelmannii
TAGCATCTCCAAATTCATCACAGGAGTTGCCATTCTCAAGCTTATTCAGGTTCGCCAAAATGATCTGTAAGTCACTTTATAAATCAATACCTACCTATAGATTTCTGAAAGTAGAGAGATATATTTGTAATTGAAATGTAATCAATGCTTGTGTAGGAAGGGCGCCTGAGCCTAGAGGACAAACCCTTTCGTTTTCTGGACAATCTGGATCCTCCAAGAGGTGCCACTGTGGACCGACGGCTATTCAATATTACGGTACAACAAATGCTACAGGACACGGGAGGTTGGAACGAAACGTCATCAATTGTAAATGTTGCAATACTCCCTGTGGCACTGTACGGATCACAGTCTTTGGGGTTCGCTGCTCCTCCGACAGTCTATGATTGCATTCGTTACATGAAAAGCGTAGCTCTGGATTTCGATCCAGGATCAACCATGGAATACGCGAGTATTGGTTACACGATCCTTGGAAGAGTTATCGAGAAAGTTAGCGGAACTACTTAGACAGATTATATGCGCCAACATATCTTCAATCCATTAGGCTTGAAGAAATGAAATTGGCACAGTCACATGTGCAACATCTGGCACACAATGCAGTTCACTATTATGGATTTGATGGCTATCAAGACTTACCCGTGCTCTCCATATTTACCGGGGAAGGTTTTGTAAACGCTACCTACGGGATCGTCCATTATAGAAATTTGGACTCAACTGCAAGGTGGTTGGGAAATGATGGGGATGTTGTTAGATTCATAGATCATGTTGATGGACTAAGAGAGCCTTATCTGATGAAGATAGACTGGTATGGACCTGAGATAATAAGTTAGGAATTGTATTGCTAACCAAGCTTATGAGGTGTAATTTCTAGATAAAGGGGAAGATGTAAAAAAATATTAAGGGGAAGATGTAAAAAAATATTGGATGATAGATATTTGGATTTGGCAGATCCCGTTGAGGATTAAATTGTTTTGTTGGATGATGCTAGAAAATAAAATTATAATCTGGGATAATCTCACAAAAATGGGTTTTGATGGTCCTATTCACAAAGAGTAGTTTGCCCCCCTATGATAAAAACAAATTTAGTAGTTGTTTTTTTATAGGGCTTTACAAAATGGAGGAGAAAAATGTGGTGTGGATGTAGCACTAAAATGTACACATGGGGATATTATTAGTATTAAAATGAATTGTGGAAAATGAACTAACACTAGAAGAGAACTCCTAACATTATGGAGTCTTTTGTTTTTTGCTCCTCATAAACATTTTAAGTGTCTTCAGGTAGTTGGGGATTCCATGATTTCATTACAGCATTGATGACCAAAATTGTGAAATGAGTGGAACATTCCAAAACTTAAAAATACAACACATTTAATACTAAGTCTAATTTTTTTCATGATTAAATGTTGATTAGATTATAGTAGATATGTAATAGATTTGATTTTTTGTTTTTTTGTAAAAAGTATGTATGGAAGACAATTTTCTACATAAATAATTGGAGCAATATATTGTAAGGTTTTACTTTATATGTTTAATATAAGATAGTTTTCCCTTGTTTAAAAAAAAGATAGTTCCAAGTTTTATGAAATCTTATGGAGAAAATTCTAACATGGAAGGAAAGCCCATAAGTTGTATATACCAAAATAAGTGCAAAGTACTACAATTGCATTCAACATTTTTATTCATTTTATCTTTATGGAAAGTGTAAGTTGAAATAATTGTCTGTTTTACTTGAAAAAATGACATAGAACATAGATGTTAGTATCACAGAGGTCATAGTTAAGTTAAACACTAAATTAGTGTACAATATCCTTTATTTACAAAACAAAAAACTCAGTAAACCTTATCTGTATACTCGAAACTCTGATGTATTAGACTCATCGAAGTTTTTCTTGTTGGAATAATGTCGAAATATAAACTATTTGTTAGAGTTGGTTTCAGGGTTGTTATAGCTGTATTCATTTATAGCTTCTAGGTTGGTTTCAGATCCACCTTTGTAGGAGGTTGTTGTAAGCACCTTGTGCTATATATGTGTGTAATTGATTTACATTATACAACAGATTATGTGAGCATAGACTCACTGGTGATGTGCCCTTGTGGCCTCACTGTTATTGTTTTTAATTTGGTATCAGAGCTATCGACTGGGAGAAGCCGATCGCTGCTTTTGTAGCTGTAAGGAGTCATCGACTCACTTCTCTGGTGTGAGGATTCACTACAGGACAAAGGTCGTTGCCGCCAACTAGACCGGTCTATGAAGGAGTTCAATGCGCGTTGTTTAACAATGGTTTTGTGCATAGAAGGAGATTCGTTGATCTTTGCACGGGCACAGTTCTGAAATTTGTGGAGGTGTTTCATCGAAATCGGTGGAGTCGGGTGCTTGCTGAAGTGGAGTGAGGGAGACCACGTGCGATTTGGTATACGGTCCTTACTCTCGCATCTGAATCAACTTCTGTGTATCTTTTATTTGAGGTTGTTGCTCTTGGTGGATCGTGAGGAGGCGGATAGCTAGGAAGTCGATCGCTCCATTAGTGGTCTGCGATATTCGCCGGAGAGGCAACGCGAATTGAGCGCCGACAGATCTGAAGAGTCAAAACTTGGCCCTTGGTGCCTCCGATGCCAAGAAATTAAAATCGACACTGTCGAAGGGAAAAATCACGCTGGACGTGGATTTGCAGACTGTGTGAGAGTGAAGATGGGAAAATGGAAATCCCATAAAGTCAGAGTTCGCTGCCCACTGTGACCATCGTGTTGTGGCAGGTGAAGGGTTTAAGCTGGTGCTGGACGTCCAAGAAGCCATAGAGCCGCCACTTGTGTTGAGCGCGCAGAGCCGAGGAAGCTGCTGCATTGTTGTTGGCAGGAGAAGGCTTGGAGGTGGCAGCAGAAAGTGCTGAAGTTGTCAGTGTGCATTCTTCTAGTAGCGCGATCGTTGTGTAGATATTCTGGATATTCTATGTCTGCGTGTCGCATAGGAGGAACCAACTATCACCGTGTATCGTTGGTGCAGGTTCAACGGGGATATTGTGCGCCTATAAGCTCAACAAGAACCCGGACATTAAGGTTGCAATCGAAGAGAGTTGGTGAACTCCGGCGGCTGGGCGTGGCTAGATATCCAGCTATTCTCAACCATGGCCAAGGGAAAGAGATAGTGGTGTCACCAATCTCGGGGTGTCTGATCTTTTCCGCTGTCAGTTAAAGTGTAGAGGTGGAGATTGTTGCTCGTGGAATTGAAATTGTGGTGTGAGAGCAACACCATTGCCAATTGAATTGTTGCTCAGCTCAGAATCACTGAGGCAAAGGTGTGAGAAAAATATTTGATGGAAGCAGAGCCATGAATGAATCTAGTAGAAGGTGAAGTTGTAATGGGTTATCAAAGAAGATTGAAACAGTTCCAGAGAGAACTAAGACAAGTTGGGAGGAATAATCAAAGGGCAAAGTCAGTACATTTTCCAGATCAGTATGATGTGTTTCCAGCTGTAGAACCTGTGTTTGACGAGTAGAATGCTGAGCTAGATATGAATGAAGAATTTGATGAATTATATGAAATCGTGATGCCAAATTTGTCGTTCTTCTCAGGTATAGGTTATGAACCTTGGGCAACTGAAATTAAAAAATTTCTATGGTTAGTAGATTTACTGCATTATGATCAAGAAGATGGTGTCAATTTCTATGATAAGAGAAGAGGTGAAATAACATTACAACTTATTATGTCAGCAGTGGATGAAAACATAGTCTAGTATTTTTCTTGAATTTGGTGAAGTACGTAGCCCAAAAATATTTTGGGATATTCTTGAAATGAAGAAGTGGAGCGAGGATGTAGAAATTCATGAAGATATTGATGTTGAAAATGGTGAGTGTATTGACAGTCTTATAACTGAAATAAAGACTGAAAATGATTGCATTGAAATCGCAATGATTGATGATGAAAGTGTGTATGTAGCTGATAATGAGAATGAAAACCTTGTGGAGGAAGATCTCTTTGAAGGAGAGACATATGAAGTCATATTTGATGAAAACAATTCATCTAATGAACAGTGGTCAAAATTGATGCATGAGATTTACATCTTATTGATGAGTTGTTGTTTGGTGAGAAGAATGGTCCACTTGCATACACAAATCAAGTGGAAGACAACTTTATTGTTGCGGAGAAGGAAGAGAAGGAAGATGAACAGGAGAGAAATCAAAAAGCTCTCTTAGAAGAGCAAAATGAAATGAGCAAAAATTGTATTGATACTCTAATGCATGTTTTTGAGTATGTAGGGTTTACTAAGGAAGAATGTCTTGTGAAGCACTTAGGTGAAGTGCCAGATAAGTTTGATGAAGAATTAGAATTTATTGAGGAATGGCTTCAAAAGCCATATTATGATGAATGCAAAGAAACATTAGATTATGATGAGGACTGTATGGACACTGAATAAAGTACTACTATGTATCCAGAAATGGGAGCAACATATTTATGTGGAGTTGGAAGCATTTGCGAACATTAAAGACAAATGTTCTCACGACAAAGAAAATGCAAAAGTGTTGAGGACAAAGAACAATAATCAATAATCAAAATGAGCGTAGACTCACTGGTCATGTGCCCTTGTGGCCTCACTGTTATTGTTTTTAATTTCACATACTAGTCCAAACTCATGGAATTAAACACGTTCTCTGTGTAGAAGAAATATCTATCTATATATATATATATACACCATGCACGTCGAGAAGAGGAAGACACATTTAATTGGGAAGATGGCTGTGCAGCTTAGTCATCCTTCAATCTCATGATCTCCCTCATTGTGATTCTCGTATTGAATGCGACCGATGGAGAAACAATCGAAGCAAATTTGTGCCATAAGTCCTGTGAAATACAAAAAATTGATGAAGTGACGAAGATTCTAATGTCTTACGGTAAGATTCCGGGAGCTCAGTTGGCCGTGGCGAAAGGAGGAGAAGTCAAATATTTTAAATCTTTTGGTGTGGCTAATAGCGAGACGGGTAAGCTAGTCTCTACACACCACGTTATGAGATTTAATAGCATCTCCAAATTCATCACAGGAGTTGCCATTCTCAAGCTTATTCAGGTTCGCCAAAATGATCTGTAAGTCACTTTATAAATCAATACCTACCTATAGATTTCTGAAAGTAGAGAGATATATTTGTAATTGAAATGTAATCAATGCTTGTGTAGGAACGGCGCATGAGTCTAGAGGACAAGCCCTTTCGTTTTCTGGACAATCTGGATCCTCCAAGAGGTGCCACTGTGGACCGACGGCTATTATTACGGTACAACAAATGCTACAGGACACGGGAGGTTGGAACGAAACGTCATCAATTGTAAATGTTGCAATACTCCCTGTGGCACTGTACGCATCACAGTCTTTGGGGCTCGCTGCTCCTCCGACAGTCTATGATTGCATTCGTTACATGAAAAGCGTAGCTCTGGATTTCGATCCAGGATCAACCATGGAATACGCGAGTATTGGTTACACGATCCTTGGAAGAGTTATCGATAAAGTTAGCGGAACTACTTACACAGATTATATGCGCCAACATATCTTCAATCCATTAGGCTTGAAGAAATGAAATTGGCACAGTCACATGTGCAACATCTGGCACACAATGCAGTTCACTATTATGGATTTGATGGCTCTCAAGACTTACCCGTGCTCTCCATATTTACCGGGGAAGGTTTTGTAAACGCTAGCTACGGGATCGTCAATTATAGAAATTTGGACTCAACTGCAAGGTGGTTGGGAAATGATGGGGATGTTGTTAGATTCATAGATCATGTTGATGGACTAAGAGAGCCTGCAATTCTAAAGAAAGACATGGTATATTCCATGCTCCATGCTGCAATGCCCTCTAACAGAAGTTTAGCAGGAAATCCTTTGTTTGGCCATTCACAGGGGTTGAATGTTTTTGTTATTGTGGATGAGAAGGGGAAGATAAAGAGTTTCTAGCATGGGGGTAAACTCTACGGCACCATGTCTTATGTCACGAGACTGGTAGACTGGTGGACGATAATATTTCATTTTCCTTTCTGTTCAATACTCTACCGCTCAGAGATTTCGTGTATGAAGCAATTGCCAACCTCACTGAGGTAGCTAATAGCATTCATACTTGGCCTCGTGGAGACCTGTTCGAGGGAGAAGAGTAATTTGGATACATATACTCTATCTACTTTTGTATTCCACTGCCGCTGCAATAAATATTAATAAACAGAAAAATGTCACCAGTGACATTATGCTATCCATGTTTCCTATATAGTAGTTGAAAATATATTTTATATTTTTATATGCATAGTAGTTGAAAATATATTTAATAATTTTACATGTAAATTGTTTTATTTCCATTTTTTTAATGCTACTGATGATCCATAAACATTACATCTCTTCTTCATAAATTTTAGAGTGCATATCAGTTCTATTAACAGAATTATTTTTTAATAGCAATTCAAAATATTTTATCACAAATTTTAGTGTGCACATCACTTCTATTAATAATATTATATTAATAGAATTAAATTTTTAAAAAAATTCAAAATATTTTATAAGATTTCCACAGTCAATCTAGTTAATTTTCAATTAATGAAACAATCAATCTCAAACATCTTTCATAAATTTTAAAAGATTTTGAAGAGTTGTTACAATTTTTTTTTGTTAATATGTTATTTTATTTTAATTATTTAGATGATCAGGTATAATAATTGTTGTTTTTGAGTTTTAGATATAAAGTTTTATCAACAAATATTTTATTCAATATTAAATAATTGAATAAGGTGTAAAACACTATAAAAATTATAAAAACTAAACATTTGTATATAACATGAATGTATATTACAAAGTAGAAAGATTTTCAAAACTTCACAATTTATAAGTAAATCACACTCTAACATATACTAGCATAGCCACAAATTCGTGGTTAGTGACTTGCAAAAAGACGGTTTGCAAAAATTGAACCCCGGGAAAGAGAAACGGCCCAGAGGTGGACGGAAGGAGTCCGAAAGATTGGCTGGAAGAAGGCAGTGTGTCCAGAAAGTAGCTGTAAAAAAATCAACATGTAAATTGATGTCTTTATAATAGTGAGGAAGTTAGTGCTTGAAATCACAACCATTGATTTATTGAGACTACTAACAATATTCTATCAATATCTAATCTTGTCCATACAAAACTGATTAAGCACTAAAAACCTATTAAATGTGTCCATGATCAATAAGTGTACACCTTTGGGCGTAATAACACACACTTCTTGACACTCATCATTAAAATAGATATAAAAAATAATTCAAAATATTTTATAAGATTTTAACATAGAGTAACAATGACAATTTTTAGCTAATTAATTTAAAACATAATTCACAAATCTTTCATCGGATCAAATAATCAATTTGAAAACATAATCTTAAAATATTTTGAAATTTTCTTACATTTTATTATTATTATTATTGTTTTTTTTCATTTTAATTATTTAAATCAATAAGTATAATAATATTTTTTAATATTTTAAAATATTTTAATTATAAAATATTAAATAATTTTTTAACTATTTTAATTTTGAGATGTTGAATATAACTAAATTAAAGATAACCATTATGATAAATATCTTTGTGTATAACAAAAGGGAAGATGAAGCTGAACATAATAATTCAAAATAATTGTTAGAAAATAGTAATGCTGAATTAATAACACAATGAGATAATACATTATAATAAATAGAAAGACATTATCAAAATGAATTGTTTACTTTTGTATAATATGTATCTATATAAATGACACAATTTGGTATGTATAAAGGGTGTTTTTAGTAAATGAAGAAGATAATTTTTGTTTTAGTTTTACTTGGCATTAATTGGTTATTCTTTGAATTCTAGTTACTATAAATTGGTATTAGGTCTTTTTGGTATTAGAGTTTGTGTTTCTATATTCTATAGTTAAGGGAAGGAGAGGATACATCACCCTTTATATCCCACATCAATAATTAAAATTCTATCCAGAGATCAACTCTCTTTTAGAAGTTCATTAGAATTATTTTTTCACATAAAACTTCATAAAAATTAATTCACAATGAAGGTATTTCACTTGTTGATCTACATAATTAGATCTTGGTTTTCTATTTTCGGTTAAAGAATTAGGGTTATTGACTAATCGAGGTCATTGGGTTAAGGTTGTTGACTATGAATGAATATAGAATATATTGTTTTTCCTGGTTTGAATTTCCAAGAAGAGAAATCTATGTGTAATGTTTGTATTTGCCATTATATCTTTTATTGAAAATCTATTTACAGTAAATATTGTACAAGGTTAAAATCAATACTTGTATAAGAAATGTGTTTGAGTATGGAAGACAAACCCTTCCGTTTTCTGGAAAATCGGAATCCTCCAAGAGTTTCCACTTGTGAGTTTCGTTTTCTCCTGAAAGTAATAGATTTATTGGGCATTCGTTTCAAGATCTTCGGTTCGAAAACATATTCGAAAATTGAGACCCGAGGCATTCATTTCAAGATCTTCAACTGAATAACGTATTGCAAAATTGAGAATGAATTGACACCGATATTCCACTCCATTGACACCTTTCTGAATCTTGGGCCATGAACATTGTTGTCCACATGCAATTTGAGTGAAGGGTTTCGGAGTTTCTACTTTGCTTAGGTCCCCACTTTGATTCAACCATCCGAGCAGATCTGGTAAAATTTGTTCAGAACTTGTACATCTCTTCAGAACTTGTATTCCTCTAATTGCGGTGGTTCCGGTGAATCTAGTCGACCATCTAAAAAATTGTATTTTAATTAATTGTTTCGATCCGAAATTTCATCTTTAAAATTTTTAAAACGATATGGAAATTTATGATATCTCAAAAATAAAAAAAAATATAGGATTAATATTATTTCAAAATAATATAGTAGTTTTAATTTTTTTTCCTAATATTTTTAGGGGATATTTATTGAAAATCTGGTAAGAAATGTTAGATCCTTGTATTTAAGTGATTATTTTTTTATAATCTTATTATTCAAAAATAAATTCAATATTCAAAAATAAATTTTAAATAATAAAAAATAATATTTTATATAAATTTATTTCACTTCTCTTAATACAATTAATTTCAAAAATAATTTAAAATATTTTAAAAGGTTTCAACATACATCTAATCAAACAATCATTTTCAAATATAATTCAAAAATCTTCAAGCCAATCAAATAATCAATCACAATTTTAAAAGATTTTGAAATACCAAACATAATTTAAAAACTTTTTAATATGTTATTACATTTTTCATTATTTACATTATTATATATAAATAATAATATTTTTTTAAATTTTAAAATATTTTAATGGTAAGATATTAATAATTTTTAATATTTTAAAGTATTTTGATTTTAAGATATTGAATATATAGGTAAATTAAAGATAATGATTATAAAAAATATCTTATACATAGAAAGAGGGAAGGTAAAGTGAAACATAATAATTCAAAATAATTGTTAAAAAATAGTGATAAATGAAAATAAGATAATGGGTAATATATTATAATAAATAGAAAGATATTATCAAAATGAATTGTTTACTTTTTGTATGGAATGTATTTATGTAAATGATGCTATTTGGTATGCATAAGGGAGTTTTGTTGGTATAAAATGGTATTAGAACTTATTTTCCTAATTCTATTTAAAAGACTAATTCTTTTAAATAAGTTTTTTATAAAAAAAAATCAACATGAAACCTTATTTATTTTTTTTGTAAATAAGAGTATATGTTATATTAAGATCTTGCTAGAGCTGACAAAAAGTGTCAAAATACAGCAACATACTGGCTGCAGTTACTGGACTGCCCCAACAGAGGGGAAACCAGTCCAGCTAGCACCCAATTCACAAGTTTAAGATTGTCACTGGACCAGTAGAAAAACAAAGTTCATACTGACTGTCATCTAAACTATGAACCTAAGAAAACTTGACAAATAGCACTAAAGAGATAAACACCTGGCGAATAGCCTATCCACGTGGCGCAGAGGTCCTCTGTCCACGGTTCTTCTCCGATATACGTCGGTTGGTCGTCCCAGCTCTTTTCCTTTTGCTCGTCATGCTCTGTTTCCTTAGCTTGGTCTCTTCGTTCCGCTTCCTCCTGCTTCGCTTCTGCTGGTCGTTGCCTTCTATCCCTTCCTGCACCTGTAACAGCATCAGGTACCTCCCCTGGAGAAGATTCAGCTGGGTCCGAGGAGAGATCAGAGTGCATAGTCGAGAGGAGATGAAGGAAGGTCGCTACATTTTCTTCTGTGGTCTGTAGACGATACTCGAGGTCCGCGACCTCCTTCCTAAGCTCAAAAACTAAGTCATACAGGATGACCAGTCGATCTCTAAAGTGCTCGATGTCGAGGTCGGTCATGGGTTGGAGGCACGCTCGTTTAGAGACACTATATGCCGGTGGTGCACTACTCAAATTGCTTGAGGGTCCAGGGAAAGACATTGTAGCTGTGAATTGCATTCCGGGGTCCTGAGGGCATCGCAGAATATGGGCCGACCCTCGTGGGATAGTGGCCATGGAGTGAAGAAGCATAGACTGTGAAGGTGGCGGGGTGGCCGTGGAGCGAAGAAGCATAGACTGCGAAGGTGGTGGGGTGGCAGCTGTGGATGGAGTTTGAGGATGGGAGGATGAACAGGTCGAAGGGGAGACTGAAGGCGAGACCGGAGGTCGATGGGGCTTCCAGGGGGAGCCCCTCTTCGGCCTTCCTCTAAGCCGTTCTTTCATGTGTGCAGGTGGGTGGGTCTGGATGAGGTTAAACCAGAGGTGCAGAAAAACTATGGAGACAACAGCTGAGCGAGCCTGGTCCTGTTTGCGCCGTGAAGGGAGGAGCCCCTCAGACCGCATACAGGGTGTAATGACCAAAACGAAGAGCCAATCCATAGAACAAACTGCGGAGGAGAAAAGGGTGGCGTAAATGCTCATTACCTCGACCATTACCTTGACTTAAATGAAATTAATCACTCGGTACGGCACCAGCCTGCGACACGAGCCCTTCACATGGCTCTGTGTCGCATCGGACTGTGTCCTCTCCCATCCGTCGCCACGAGGAACCCACTAACACCCCATCCGGGGAAACATCTACTGATCCAGCTTTTCGACAACACTATTGGAGGATAGGATGATCTGGGTTCTGGGCTGAAAAACAACGGAGGTCTGGTCCTCTCCAATCAATTTCCACATTAGCCAAATCATCCGCAACCTGGTTCACCTTCCTTCTGATGTGTGTAGGGATGATCACCTGTTGAGAATGCAATAGACCTACAATGAGCTGCAAGCCATGTGTAAGCCTCTAGCTTGGCGAGATGTTGTCTGGGTTGACCCCATGCAGGAGTCTGCGCAACAAGCCAATGATGACCTGAGAGTCCCCTTCGACGATGAGCTTTGTATAATTATTCTGGGAGGCCATTTGCAAACCGTTAATAAGGCCCCAGAGTTTTGCTGCATTATTCGTGGAATGCCCAAGGGGGCCTGCTCCTATGGCTAAAATGTGTCCAAGATGATTATGGAATACCACTCCATAGCCTGCATCTCCCGTATTGCCTTTAGACGCTCCATCAAAATTGAGTTTGAGGAAATCTTTTGGGGGAGGAGACCAAAGGGAAGGGCTACTTGGATGTGGGGTGGGAGGGGGGGAGCAGGGCTTCTGAGAGGGAGGAAGAGGAGTCCAGTGTCGTAGGACAGGGAGCTCGGAGGGAGAGCAAGCTAAGTCGGCATATGACCAAAGTCTAATATGGAGAGTTTCCAAGAGGTTGCGTTGGCATTGACGCCAACAGTGACCCCAAGGGTGAGCCTTATTTCTGAAGATTCTCCTGTTTCGTTCTTTCCAAATTTTCCATAGGACGAAGCCAGGTAAGAGCTGCCAAACTCTGTTGAGGTAGGGAGAGCTAAAAGCATGATCCCTCCAATTTAAAAGAGTTTCGATGACACTATCTCTGAGTCGATTCGAGGTGCGCATGATTATCGCTACTTGATCCCAGACTTGTGTTGTGTAAGGGCAAGTATTGAGAAGGTGATTCAAGGTTTCCTCTGCCTCTCCACAAAGGGTGCAGATAGAGGGTCCAAAAAAACCCCTCTTTAGGAGATTGTCCCAGGTGAGAATGCTGGAGTGTAAGACTAGCCAGAGAAAAAGGGTGATTTTCGGCCAATGCTCTAGATTCCAAATTTTCCCCCAAATCTTCATGTCTGTGGTGTGTTCTCACTTAGTCGTAATTTGATAGGTTTCCTGCACGGTGAAGGAGCCCTGTGGTTTGTAACCCCACCTAAGTATGTCTTCACCAGCGCGTATAGGAACTTTCCTCTTATCCAACATTTCTTGAAGAGGTGCTAGATCGATATGTAGCGCCAAGTTAATTCGCGCTCGATCCAGGTGCCAACAACGCCAGGTGTCCCCAATGTGGTTGTTCTGCCAGTAGTCCGCTACCTTTGTTAGGCCCATGCCTGTAGCCTGGGAACAAATGTCGCGGGCCCACTCCTCAGCGTTTAAGGATGGCCATTGTTGCCAGGAATCTTGCCAGAACAAAGCCGTTTCCCCATTTCCTATCTCCCAAAACGCATGCTAAGTGACAATCTGCCTATTCTTCTTGGACGCTGTCCATATTAAGGAGCCAGTGTTATCCCCATTCCATCAAATCAAGTTATTCTCTGCTGTTTTAGGGGCATATTTCTTCCTCCATAATTTAGCCCAAAGATCTGTTGGGTTTTTTAACCAGCGCCACCAAATTTTGGCGCTAAGGACCTTGTTCATTATAGATGGATCTCTTATTCCCAGTCCCCCCTGTTCCTCGGGCCTACAGATCTTTTCCCAACTGACTAAAGAAATCTTCTTTTCTTTGTTAAGGCCTTGCCAAAGGAAATTTATTTGCAAGCACTTGATGGTGTTGAGAACAAATCTGGGGGCTGCTAGCACAGAAAAAGCATAGATCGGGAGGGCTTGAAGGACGACTTTAAGCAGAATGAGACGGCTGGGCAAATTTAAAGCTCTAAAGGTCCAGGAGGAGAGACGCTTGGAGAAGGAAGAAAGAAGGTTCTCCCAAGAGGAGTTTCTGTGGGCGTTGTCAATCAGGGGTAAGCCTAGATATTTGGATGGAAGGGAGCTTCTGTTGAAATCAAGGATCTCCGAGATATGATGTTGGATCGGAGGGGGCGTATTGAAAAGGAAGATTTGAGACTTATCCTTGTTGCATTCCAGACCTGAAGCATCATAAAAGGTTTGGAGAATCGCCTTGAGTGAGTTGGCTTCTCGAGCAATCGGGCTGCCCATGAAGAGGGTGTCGTCCACGAATTGGCTATGAGAGATAGGCGGGGAGATGCCATGCAGAGGTAGACCGGTCAGTAGATTTTTTTCCATAGCAGCGTGGATAGTTCTGCTAAGTCCTTCTGCCATGATGATGAAGAGAAAAGGGGACAGGGGGTCTCCCTGTCTAATTCCTCTTGAAGGGGAGAAGGGTTTCGAGGGTACCCCATTGATGAGCAAGGAAAAGAAGGTCGAGGAGGTTAGATTTAAAATCCAAGTAACCCAGTTTTGATCGAAGCCAAAATCTATAAGCATTGCTTTCATATATTCCTAGCTGAGCTTATCAAAGGCTTTTGATATGTCCAGCTTTAGAAGAATCCCTGGGGTTTTGGTTTTCTACAAGGAGTGAATTACCTCATGCGCCAAAATGATGCTATCCAGGATTTGTCTACCCTCGACATACCCCGATTGCTCTGGGGATATGATTGTTGGTAGGATCGGCTTGAGTCTGTGGGCGATGAATTTTGTGAGGAGTTTGTATATGAAGTTGCAGAGGGCTATAGGCCTGTATTTCTTGGGTCTATTCGCCTGCCCCTCTTTGAGGATAAGGGCAAGAAAAGTTGCATTGAAAGCCCGGAGGACCTTTCCCGTGATCCTTGCATCTTCCAGTATTTCCCAGACCTCTATTTGAATCATCGGCCAACAATAGTGGAAGAAATCGCTGGTGAAACCATCTGGGCTCGGGGCCTTGCACTTGGGGGTATCTTGGAGTGCTTGATCTACTTCCTCGATAGTGAAGGGTCTAAGGAGGGCTACATTTTGTTCCTGAGTCACAAGGGCAGGCATGTGCCTTGTAATCTTATTGATTGCTTCATGTCTGTCTGTAATGGGTTCCGTGAGAAGGTCTTAGAAGTATTCAACCAAATTTGTTTCCAGGTCAGCATGGGAGTGAAGAGTCTCCCCCTCGTCTAAGATAAGATGTGTGATCTTGTTGGATTGCCTTCTCTGGATAGTACTTCGGTGGAAGAATTTAGTGTTGCATTCCCGTTCCTTGAGCCATTGTATACACGACTTCTGTTTCCACAGTATATCTTCCTTTCTTTTCCTTTCTACGATCTGTTGGTTCACTTTGAGTTCCTGGCTTCTGAGCTCCTCTGTGAGTCCTTAATCTCTTATGTTGCACTGAATCTCTGCCATTTGCTCCGTGAGCTGTTTTTGGGAGTCAAAGATGTTGCCGAAAGTGTGCTTGTTCCAGAACTTTAGCGTTTGTTTGAGATTCTTCAGCTTTTGCTGGAACCGATACATCTTACATCCATAGGAAATTTCTGCCTCCTTCCACCAACCTTGTATATTTTCTTGGAAGTTTGGATGGTCTAGCCAAAATTGTTCAAAATGAAAGGGTTTCTTTCCCAGAGTGGCTGGGACATCCAACCATAACTGTATGGGCCAGTGGTCCGATCCGATGCGATTTAAGATACTAGACTCCATTGCAGTGTCGTCCATCATGAGGGGCTCCAACACAAGGAAGCGGTCTAGTTTGCCAGTGATCTGGTGCAGTCATGTTCTTCTGTTGGACCATGTGTGAATGCCATTATTGGCCTCTAAGTCAATTATCCGAAGGTCTTATATTAAACTGTTGAAGTCATCGGAGTCTCGATCCAGTCGGTGTGATCCTCCTTTTTTTTCCTCTAGGCTGCGGATGATATTAAAGTCGCCCCCCACTATCCATCTGTGGTATTGTGTGAGGCTGGACAAGTAACTTAGGCTTCTGAGGAAGGCATGTTTGTCTCTTGGAGTGGCTGGTCCATAGACACTTGTTATATGTCCTGGTTTGTCAGAGCCAATGAGCCTATAATCGACTGTTATAGACCATCTGGTGGTACAAAAGTTTTCTAGCAGGACAGTATTGGTGTTCCAGAGGATACCCAATCCTCCAGCCATTCTTGCGGCATCAATTGAGACCACTCCTCCTTGCTTCCAGTAATAGAGGAGTAGTCGATTAATGTCTTCTGAGGTGCATTTTGTTTCCTGTAACATCACAGCATCCGGTACTTCTGCTATGATCAGATCTCATAACAGTTTCTACTTGCTACGTCCGTTGAGGCCTCTTATGTTCCAAGATATTATTTTCATGATGACTGAGGGGGGGGGAGAGGGGGGAAGCTATCCGAGATCAGGTGGATCTACCCTGAATTTACCATAAAGCTTCCAATTTCCTGTATGAGCTTATTTGTTGATTTCCTTCCTCGTTTTTTCTCATCCTTTTGAGATTTATTTGGGTTTTTTGTATGACTACCCTGGATGCCCAGTGCTTTGCTTGCTCGGGCTGAGGAGGCCACAGAGGAGTTGAGGAACACTTTGTTCACTTTCTTGAGCTGGTCCCTGGGTATAGTATAAAGTTTGTGATGTCTATAGGCATGCTCAAGGTGCTCCAAATCCACTCCCGCTAGGTCTTTTTCTTCCACCTCCATTTACTCATCCCCATCGTCTATCTCCTGCATCTCAGGCGGTTCCCTCAGCGGGCCCATGGGGGGAGGTTTTGACTCCTTACTCTTCGCTGGTTGTTCAGCCTCTGGGTTCTTAGTTTGAGATGTTTTATGCTGGGGCGGGGGATTCATATGTGATGGGTTTGAAAATTCTTCTGGGTTATCTTGTAAAATTGCAAACTTATTGCTGGTGGAAGGATATTTACGTACTTGAGCCGGTTTTTGTCTGCCTCCCTGTCGTATTCGCCCTGCCTGTTGTGTGAATCCTTCCTTGTCCTTGCCGTTTTCTGAAATCCCTTCCTTGTGAGTCACGTTGAGCGGGCATTCCCTGAAGAGATGTCCATGCTCGTGGCACTTCCTGCAGCGGAAGGGAATATGTTCGTAATCGATGGTTTGAGTCCAATCTTCATCATGGTACTCCAACATAATAGACCCTGGAAGCGACTTGGCTATGTTCAAATAAGCACAAACTCTTGCATATGATGTGTAGCGTCTCTATTTAGTTGCTTTTGAGGACTTAACATAAATACCAATGGTGTTGCCTATGCCAGCTAGAACTTCCTCCAACCAGAATTCCTGTGGAAGAGAATAAAACCTGATCCAGACCGGTTCATGGGTGAATTCCTCCTTTTCGGGGCTGAACTTTTCTGTCCAGAATCTTAAGAAGAGTCCCGCCGAGTTGTAAAAATAGGGCCCTCCATCAAAGATACGGTTTCTATCTTCGAGATTGTGGAGGATGATCGTGAAGAAACCCTTCGATCCTAGTTGGAGATCATAATGACCTTTTGGTCTCCACCAGTACTGTATCCATTTGACCAGATATCGCTCCGAGGGCCATAGCCCTAGAAACTTTCCTACCAGGGAATTATCTTTCATGTATTGTTTTTGTTCTTCTATACGGGGCGAGTTTATGACATATTTTGGGGCTTGTGGTGCTTGCGGGATGCACTTACCGGGGATCCAAGGGGCCGAGGCGCTTGCAGAGATGCTTTCCTTAGCCGGATCCATATCCGTGTCCCGATCCTAGAATGTCTCTTCGACTAGCAGTTGCGCACGCATATCTAGAGGTGTTTCAAAGGTCGGCCTCTTCACTCTGGTTGCCGGATCTGCATTAGCCATGACTCGGCTGTAGGAGATGCCATTCGGCGCCCCCCTGGCTATGCGCGAACCCCTGCGAGGCCGTCATCTTGTGGGCATAGTCCTCTGCGGCTGTCAGTGCCTAAACCCTAGCTTCACCTAGCTTCTAACATGAAACCTTATTAATGAGCTTACAACAAAAAGATTTCACTTGTGGATCTACATAATTAGATCTTCAAGCAACAACAAATTATATTCCAACACCATACAAAGTCATGCAACATTTTTCGACAACAACAAAAAATATTCCAGCACCATACACAAGTCATGCAACATCTTCCGACAACAACAAAAAATATTCCAACACCACTCAAGACAAGCAAAGGGTACATTCTTGTTTCAATTTATGTTTTTAGTTCCATTCCATATAAATTGGTATTAAGTGTGTGTTCTTGTCTTTTGTAGCCTAGGAAAGAAGAGGGTACATCACCCTCTATATCCCACATCAATAACCAAGATCCTATAAAGAGACCAACTCTCTTAAAGAAGTTCATTAGAATTTTTTTCTCACATGGCATCTCATAAATTAGCTCACAACAAAGGGATTATACTTGTCGACATACAAAATTAGATCTTGTAGTAACAACAAAAAATATTCCAACACCATACACAAGTCATGCAACATGTCAATATTGGTGGATAAGCTAGTTGATCTAATTGTTCATAATCAACATCTTCTTCTAGAATGCATTGGGACCCTAAAATAACATTTCCTCAAATTCCTTATGCATTCTCCTCATATTTTAAATACAATAAGGAACTCCCAGAATGTGATAAGATATCATTATCAACTTGCCACCTCCAAGGTTTGGTAGCTCAATGGTGATAAATAGTCGAGCATCGATAACACATCTCTATGTGTAGAATTGATAGAAAGGCATGAAAAAGGAGATGGACTCCTTGGTGCATAACCATACTTAGTACTTGGTTCAATTTCCTGCAAGTAAAAGAACATTGCAAAATAAATGGGTATACAAGTTGAAGGAAGAAGATTGAGGCAAAAGGAGGTACACGGCTAGGCTTGTTGTAAGGGGGTTTGCATAGAATAAATGTATATATTTTAATTAAATATTTTCTCTTTTCATTCATATGAAATTAATTAGAACCATTATAAGTTTAGTGACAATAGAATATTTGCATCTTGAATAGTTAGATGTAAAGACATTATCTCTCCATGGGGATTTCAAGGAAGATATTTATATGCAGCATCCACAAGTTTATGAGTTCAAGGGGAAGGAAAAAATAATATGAAGATTGAAGAAGAGCTTGTATGGCCTAAACCTGCAAGCTCCAAGGAAGTGGTATTTGAAATTTGACAGGCTCATGATAGAACAAGGTTATAGTAGATACCATTCTGATCACTGTGTTTATTTTAAGAGACTAGATAATGAAAATTATATTATATTGTTATTGTATGTAGAAGACATACATGCAAGATATCAATGTGATCGAAATAAAATAATCCAATTAATTTGCAACAAAGTATTTGGGTTCTACAAATAAAACACTTGGCATGAGAATAATAAGAGACATGAAAAATCACAAATTAAGATTGTTTCAGGGTGAGTACATAGAGACGGTGTTGGAAAGATTTAAAATGCAGGATGCAAAACTAGTTAGTATACTTTTGGCCATCCATTTCCATTTGACTAATGAGAGGTGTCCCAAGACATAGGAAAATATAGACTACATGTCCAAGGTTCCATACTCATCAACAGTTGGCAGATTGATGTATGCGATGATGTGAAAAAGGATGGATATTGGACATGAAATGGGAGTTATGAGAATGTATATGAACAAGTTAGGTAAAGAGCATTGGGAGACAGTTGATATGTAAACTACCATGGATATTCCACTAGAACAATTTGTCACAACATATCCAATAAAATACTAAAAAATCTTTACTATTAAGGATATTTTTCCTTTAGATCTCCAAAATATTTAGTTACTCATTTTCTTCTTATGCATGAAATAAATAAAAAGTGGAAAATAGAAAAGAGTAAAGTACAATCACACCAGCCAAAAATAAAAGAAAGATATGACCTAGGAAGCCTGATATGAGAGAAAACCAAGCTAGAAGGAGAGGTTGCTCTGTTGTATTTTCTTTGGTATAGAGATGATGCAAGTACGAAGAAGAGGCACTCTCTGTGGAGTTTCCTTTGACTTGTGGATTGTATGGCTGCTACAAAATCTATCCTCCTCTTTTATGCTCACATAATACCACTCTCATATGTTTTTCTTAACTATGGAACAAGATACAATGAAAAATAATGGAACCCCTTCTCCTCCTAGTGGCTCGAAATTTAACATAGCGTGATAGCCATCTGGGGATAGGTTTTTTACTTCCTTAACCCTCAATTGTTGTAGAGTTTTGAACCTTCTAGAATATTCTTGAGATCCCTCATGTGGCTAGACCCCAAATGCATGAGTAATGGGGGTTGACGGGAACCCTCTCTTACCATGGTGGTCAACACGATAGGTCAACTTGTGGGAGGCATAACATTTGCATATGAACTTTGATTGACGCATGGCCTGCACCACCAGAAATGTCTCATAGTGTAGAACACTATTAATGGGGTGCGTAAAAGTTTCAAACACAAAAACCACAAAATACACCATTTAATTCCTCAAAATGGACCTAAAAGGTTCCCAGTCCCATTTTTCTAGAATGAGACTTGACACTAAAATGGCCTTGCAAGTTAAATCCTCCATTTTTTTCCACTTTGAAAGGTTCAAGATAGATTAAAAACAATATAATGATGCAATCTAAATCATACCTCCCAATTCAAGGAGGATTTTGGTCCCCAAAATATTTACTAAATGAGGTGACAAATTTTTTCCTCTACCTTCTTCATGGAGTACCACTTTGATTTTCCTTGAAGTTGTCCTTTCAACCCAATATTCCAAAGGTCATGCTACACAAGTTTTGTAGTTCTAGACTTCCTCTGCAAAAGTGTGTCCTCTGCCAAATCTTCCTGAGAATTTTGTGCTAAGTCCTCTATGGAAGGTAGGACCTACTTCTCCTCCCGATCCAACATGGAAGTATTATAGAGTTTGAGATTATCCACATTCACTACTAAGTCAATGAACATGTATGGGGGTAGAATGAGTTTTTAGGTGTTATCTTCCACCTTTTCCAATACCTCAAAAGGACTATACCATAGAACCTTGATATCCTTACCAAGATGTTGTAGCACTTCCTTAGTCAATTGTAACCATACTTTGAATCCCACTCTAAATATTCTCTCTATTATGTGTTGTTAATGTCTAGCCTTGTACTTTTCCTATGACTTCTTCACTGTCTCTTCTACCCACAAATAAATCTTCTTGATCTTCTCAACAATTTGTTTTTTTTAATGAATCTCATGTGAGGTCCTCCCTCACTCCTCCTTCTTGTCCATATAGAACATCTAAGAGTGAAGGTGGAAAATATACAAAACAAGTTTCAAAAGGTGACTTACCAGTAGAAGCGTGGATTGCTTTGTTATAAGAGTGTTGTATATAGATCATATTTTCATCCTAGTTCTTCATATTATTTTGATTATAACCCCTCAAAAGTTGCACCAAATTCTTGTTGAATAATTATGTTTTACCACTTTTCTGTGGATGGAATGTTGTAGACCTCTTCAACTTAATGTCCATCTTCTCCCACAAGAATGCACTGAGAAATATGGTATCCCTATTTGAGATGATGCTCTTTGGTATCCCAAAGTGCACCCAAACCTATTCAAAGAACTTGTTTGTTGCTTTTTGTCCATTGATGGTTTTTTTACAAGGCATGATAATGCACATTTTGTTAAACTTATCAACTACAAAAAATAGATGGTCATGTCCCTTCCTAGTTGTTGGTAAACCTCCCACAAAATTCATGGAAATACTTTCCCAAGGTCAAGTGGCTACAGGTAAGGGATGGTATAGACCTTGCTTCCTATTGTTGGGCTTGTTAGTACACAAAATTATACATCCTATAATATATCATGCTACATCTTGCATTATGGGACAATACACATACCTCTTTAAGTTTAAAACTGTCTTCCCAACACCAAAATGTCATGTAACCTTGGAGGTGTGAGCCTCTATGATAAGTTGAAATCATTCACCTTTAGGAACGTAAAGATTTTTGAGCTTGTAGAGTAAACCATTTTCAAAATGATAGGCAACCTTTCCATCACCTTATTCCATGTGAATTTGGCCCTATAGTTGTTGAAAAACCTCCTTAAAGTCCTCATCTTCTGTGTATGCCTCTTTGTATGCATCATGGGTAAAATGATCCAAGTCATTAGAGTTACCAAAGTTTTAATCTTGGATGTGGATGGTCGTGAAAGCATGTCTGCCAACTTATTTGTGCTACCCTTCTTATACATGATGAATAGATGAAATTGTTGTAAAAATCCCATCCACTTCTAATTCCTGGTTTGTTGTAGCTTACTCTGGGCCTACAAATACTGTAGTGGTTGGTGATTTGTTTTGATGATGGTCTCCTTTCCTATCAGATAATTCTTCCACTTTTTAACAACTTGTACCAAGGAATATAGATCCTTGTCATAGGTAGGGTAGTTGAGAACCACCCCATGAAATACTTCAAAATGATAGTAGACAAGCCTTCCTCCTAGCATCAATATTTCTCCCATGACATACACACTTTCATCTGTCTCCACTTCGAATCGATTACACAATTTGGTAGTAGGAGAACTGGTGCTTGATTCACATTTCTTTTTATCTCATCATAGGCCTTCTGTTGATTCTTCCCTCACTAGAAACTCTTACCATTGGTTGTTATGGAATGGAGTGGTGAAACTACCTCTGAAAATGAATCTATGAACTTCCACAAGTATTGTGATACCCCCAAAATACTTTTAACTTCAATGAAATTTGTAGGAACTGGTCACTTCATGATGGCCTCCATCTTTACAGTATCTATATTGATCCCCCCTCCACCATTCACATACCCCAAATACATTGAACATTGTTGAGAAAATTCACATTTCTTGAGATTGGCCAATAGTTGTTTCTTCTTTAGAGTCTTTAACACCTTCATAAGATGTTATATGTTCTCTTTTGAGATAATACTATAAACCAATATATCATCCAAATAGATAATAAAAAATGAATCTAGATAAGGTCATACAACATCATTCATTAGACTCATAAATGTATCTGGTGCATTGCATAAACCGAATGGAATAACAAAACACTCATACAAACCTTGCCTTTTCTTAAAGGAAGTATTCCACATATCTTCTTCATTGACTCATACCTAGTGATATCATGATTTTAGATCCAACTTAGTGAAGTACTTGGCATGCTTCAGGTGGTCTAATAGATCACTGATCCTTGGTAGAGGGTACCGATTCTTCAATGTAATCTCGTTCAATGCCCCATAATTGATAACATTATCCAAGTTCCATCCTTCTTGGGTACAATTAATGTGGGTGACCCACAAGGTGAGGTACTTGGTTGAATCACACCATGCTCCAACAATTGTTGCAATTTCTTCTTCACTTCATTTGTTTTCTGAATAGACTATCTATACATCCCAATATTCAGTAATGGGGAGTTTGGAAATAACTGTATTTCATGATACACATCCCTCTTGGGTGGTATCCTTTTAGGCTCCTTGAATGCTCCTATGTATTCCTGTAGTAACTCCTCCAATTGATGTTTCTTCTCTTTAGTACACCCCTCCATGGATGCCTTCATTCTTATTGGCTCGTCATCAGACTAATTTTGTCTTCATAAAAGAAAAACATATTTTTTAATAGAACTAATCAACTTCTTGGCTTGCTTTAGCACTTGCAAGTGATATTTGTTTCTTTCCTTTATGTGATTTGTTGATGTAGGACTTCCCATCATCGATCAATGGGTATTGGTTAGCTACCCACATGAATATTGTATCCCTCATATACATGTAAGGGATTCCAAACACTACTCCACATACATCAAACGGTACTACATCCAATTTCACCTCATCAATAAAATCAACACTTACAACAAATTGAATATTACACTATTTTTGTTACCTTTATCTCTGCATCCTTGTTTACCCAACGCAATGGATAAGGGCTAGGATGATTTTGAACCTCCAATCCAACCTTTCTGACTAGATTTGTTGCTATGAGATTATCCTGCGAACCAAAGTCGAACAAAGAATCCATATTGTTCTTCTTAACCTGAATCTTAATGTGGAAGAGATTAGTCATGTCCTTCTCTTCCTGGTGATGAAGGATACTTAGATTCACCTCCTTCTACACATATGTGCAGACAATATTTTCATCCACATTTAAGCTAATTTCGACCCGATTGCATGAATATGTGGCTAAAATATTCTTTTTCTTTCTGTCCTTCTTTCAGTTCTTCAAGTTCATCTCTAGATGTGGTTTTCAACATTTGTCCTCTGTGTGGAATTGAACGCTACAATAATTGCAATGACTGCTAGGATCTTTTCACTGATGTGCAGTGGCTACTTCCTTCTTATATTTTTCCCCTTTCCACTTCTTCTTCCCTTCCTTCGAAGCTTCCTGGTGTTGGGTATGTGTTATATTCTTTTCATGAGAAGTAGTGTCTGCATTGCATCGGGAACACAAGGGGGTGAAATCCCCCTGCACGAGGGTTCGAGGGAAATGCCCCCAAGAAATTTTTTTGCCTCGGGAAACGTGTCACATATTTAGGTGGTTTTTCAGCACACGATTTCTTTTCCATTTGTTTTCTATTTTTGGTTAATGAATTAGGGTTGTTGACTAATTGTTCACATAGGGGAAGACAACACCTACGAGGCATATGAAGTCTCACCCGAGGTAGAGCCAGGAGTGGTTGTAGGAATCAGATGTTTGCAACCTTAGCTGGGACACAGATCTGTGATTCTAACACTCAATAGAGCACTCAACAGTTAACATTCATCAATATTAAATCTTAGTTACAACACAGTTAAACCCTAATTATAGAGGATCACAGTATTCATTCATTTCTAGCATTTAGCAGCACTTAGCACGATGAACCAAATCAGATCTAGCAGATTCAAACACTATGCACATGTATATAAGTCAGATCTAACATACAACCATTAAGAACTAAGAATCGACAAATAATTCATCTATATTAAAGTACTAAGCATATTAACATATAAACACATCAACACATCACACAAAGCAGAGAAACACAACATGTACGTGGTTCACCCCCACCCTGGGGCTCCGTCCACCAACGCTTCTCTTCTTTATTATCTTTTTCAATCTCTTACATGCACAGAGCCTCGATAAACCTACTCCGCAGAGGATAGGAGATCTACGCAGATCGATAGATCCTCCTTCCCCGAGTAGATCTAAGCACAAAACCTTCCAAAGTTTCTTACAATAACTTGCACTTATCTCTACAAGTCTCACATAGTATGCACCAAAGAACTTACAAATCTTGATCACACAAATCCAACTCTAGCACTTAGCCAAATTGCAACTGTCTCTTCTTACATTGCCTATCCTTCTATTTGTACATTACAAAATAGGCCTAATAATGGGTAAACCCATGGGCCAACATTACCATACATGTTACATAATCCTAAATACAAAAAAGGGACCTAAAAGGGGCCGAGATCCCGCGATCTCCGCTTCGTCCTGTGATCCACCTTCAATAGCCTTTCGAAGTCCCAAAATAGGTCAAACATGACCAAGAATCCTCAAAACTTGGTCAAGGGCCAACAGGCCCCCAACACTTGAGCTTGGCTCGAACTTCTTCAACTTGTTGTTGTTCCACAGCCTCTTGTTCAATGAACTCTTGTATGACTACTTCGTTGACAGGTCCCTCTAGGCGCTATTCAGCTGCAATGACGACTTGATCTAGTTCTTCTCCTCGACCTTCGATCTCTGTGAAAAATTGATAAGCCTTATCCTGTACTAGTTGGAGTCTCTGAGTTACTTCCATAACTTTGCTTTGAATAGTGTGGACCTACTGTTGGGCAGTGCACTGCTTCTGGGATCACTTCATTCTTTCCACAGCTGATAGGGGATTCAACTGTGCCTACATCGTTTCTGCTTGATACTTCACCTCTTGGAGCTGAAACTCCAGTGCCTTTAGTTCTAGGTTCTCAGTGAGTTTCTCATAGGTCTGAGCACTACGATCAGTGAGTTTCTTACATTCCATGGTAATGGATTTTATTCTCTCAACTTTTCTTCGAGTAGTTGCTTCTCTTTGGTCCCTCACATCATGCGGGGTGTTGGGCACTGTGTGGATCTCTAAGTCTATTATTTGTTGCTATAACTGCTAGACAACTTCCAAAATCTTCTCTACTTGATGTGTAACTAGGTCTTCTACTTGTATCTCTAAGCCTGTCACAGAGAGGAGTGCTATGTTGACTAGTTCCTTCACTTTGAGTTTCTCTATGAGTAATTGTTGCATTTGTACCTTCTCTTCTTCAAACATTACCTGGAGAGAAACCTTCTCCTTATCTACAACTCTTCGTTGTCCTAAGAGTACGCCTTGCACTTTCTTCAAGTCCTGGGTGGATTGCTATGTTTCTTCTTGAGTGCGATGAAGGTGAGCTTCGACCTCATCAGCTAGTCAGTGTAGTTAGGCTGGCTCATCTCCCAACTCTAGTTCTCCTGATGGTAGGGGCAGAGTGGAGACTATGCGGCTGGACTAAAGGGCCTACTATACCCTTCAAATTTTGACCTCAATTCTATCGTACATTTCCTCCTGCTTAGTTTCTTTCTTCTCCACAATTTCCAGCGAAGCATCGTTGAGAGTGGTATGATGAAGTCAAAATCATTGGCAATAAACATAGTCTTCATCTTGGTCATGATGGATTTCGATTTCTTCCACAAAGAAGGTTTCTGGGGAGAAGCCTTCCTCTTCTTCAGAGGATCAACCTCGTCTCTAGGAGGTTTTAATTCATCTGTCTTCTGTTCAAATCCTTTTCCATTTAGTTCTTATAATTCGTCATCACCCCCTTGGTCAGGTGATACTGAAGTAGTATTTCCCGAGGAACTGCTTAATTGTTGGACCTCTTTGGTCTTCTTCGTTTTGCTGGGCCTGGGTGTATCATGTTAATTATGCATGGTCTCTAGGCTATCGTGGTCATACATCTCTTCGAGGTCTGTGGGAATAAGGAGGTTTGTGGATCAGTCCTTAGTGATCTCCTCTAGGTCTTCTTCTGTGAGTTTGTAGTACGACTGAAGATGCTCCTCATGTTCATCGGATCACACTGTAATGTAGATGAAGTGTCGATATGTGCATAACTTCATCAGGGATCAGAACCTTTGTAGGGTTTTCGGGGTCATGCGTGGTTCCACTTCAATGGATATCTTTAGCTGAAGGTAATATGTATGAAAAAAAGCGTTCAACTACCACTGTTTGTTCATATCACTCGAGTACCAAAGGGTAGTGAAATTTGCAGCAAGTGGTTCAAATGGTTCAATATCCAGGAAGGTTGCACATTCCGACATCTCCTAGGAAACAAAGGCAATGAGGATCAGGATCCAACTAAAGTGAACTCGTATCCCTGATCCTATGCTTCCCGGTAGTCTAGCTCCAGATGATTAACTAGGTACTTCACCCAGTTCATCTGCAACCCTTCCATGCACTTCCCTGTGAGGTCAACGAAAAATCCTATAACCTACGTAGGTCTGTTATTCCTTACTAACTTCTAGGCTATTAGATGGTAGGCTAGGTGCACTATGACATTATGGATGGAGGCTACCTTGTAGCCTCGCGTTCCCTTTTCAACATCGTTGTATGTATCCTTGATCTTTTGTGCTAGCGCACGATCTGTGGATTTTCCTGGATAGAATTCCCGTGGTTCGGGTCCTTGCATACTTAATCCCATTATCCTATGGATCAATGTTGAATCGAATATAATATGACGATATAGCCATAAGTAATTTCCATGGTAACATGAAATCAATAGCTTGACATAGGCGTTCACTTCCTGGTGCCTTTCGAAGTGTGGGATCTTAATGACATTTAACAGAGTGGACTGTGGGATCTTATGAAGTGTGAGAGGTTCATCATCCATGGTTGGGGGATTATCTTTGAGTTCTTCCCGTTCTTCCTGGTCAGGTATTTGTACAGGGCAAGCATGCTATAGTTCTTGTGATCTCCGAGGTTGAAGTCAATGAACTTCAATGCTGTGATTTTTTCCTGCTGTGCACGAACTGCGCATATCACCTTCGGGAGGTACGCAGTAATCATGGAGTACTCGAAATATCTTGGCATGCTATCTCGACTCACCACACTGACTAGAGGCAGGATGTAATCAGTCAATACGGATGAGATCAGCTTCGCATTGGCTAGGTCATCTCTGTTCTTGGTTATCTTTTCCACTGATGGTTGGGATGATATGAATCCTCGAGTAGTCGAAGGAGAGGCTTGCACTCCCCTCATTGATGATGCTTGAATACTTGTAGACATTTCTTTTTCATACATTACTCTTTCAGTCATTAGTTCAATGAAAATTTCTTCAACAATTTTCTCTGCAGTGCTAAGCTCGTCCAACATGCATGCTCGTGGTTGAATATCTCGGGTTCGAAGGGTAATTTCTCAATGCAATGGGATGGATGGTGATATCACGATGATCACTTGTGTGAAATCAACTAGTCTACTGGATTAGAGTCATGGTTGGAAAAAGTGTTCTCATTGTGTGGCGCAACAAGATAAATAGATAACTTGGCAACAGATCTCTTGCAACGGATGAGAAGCCTTCATTAACTCATTTATGTTCGTTATGGTGCGGTCCCGACATTGTGGTGGTGAACTTTCTGATCATAAATTCCCTTCTACCCATTCGGGCCATCGGTCTAACAGTTATACTGTCCCCAATGGCTATATTTCTTTGCCATGGCAAAGTTCCATGTGACGCGGTTCTAATATCTCGGTGAAGTTCCAATTGTGCAAATTTTACTTATGTGAAGTTCCCTCTAGAACCTTCTATAACTTTTCAATCTTAGCTCTCTTATTACTTAGTTTTCTAGCCTTCTTTCCAGTGAGCTTCGTCTTGGTATTCCTTTTTCCATTTTGATTCTTATCTTCTTTTGGCAGAGTAACTTTACGCTGGTGATATTCTTTCAGGGGTAATACTTCATCTGTATCTGGAATAGGTACTTCAATCTTCTGTGGGTCTTCTAGTGTTCTTCCTACTTCAACATCCAAGTCTCTAGTTTTAAATAGATTTTCTCGGTTCTCCTATTCTTCAATCAAGTGTGCGATCCTCTTAGTCATGAAATATTTTAACTCTTGCTTCTTCTGCTCTAATATTCTTCTTATTTTATTCTCGCCTGGTCTCCTTCAATCCAAGGTTTTAATAGTAACATAACAAATGGAGCGTTGTTTTCAATAAATTTGACAACTTCAAATTCTTCCTCTGTCGACGTTCCATTAGCATTCATAGATGTTTGGGTAAGTCTTCCACATAGGGTTATCATATTTCCTTTGAATAATCATATTCCTCGCAATGAAGGAATCATATCAGGCTTTCCTTGAATTTCCCAAGTTCTTTTTATCATGATATTCACCTATGTTTCCTCATCCAGAACATAGTCAATGTCAAAGTTTCTTATCCTTACTTTAATGCACTCGTTTTCTTTGAATATATCTGATAAGATGATATGTCGGTGGTCATTCTGGGTTTCTTTCATCTGTAGTAATAATTTTTCTGATTCTTTCTAGGGTTCTGCCATAATATTAGTTGCTTGATATTTATCCTGGTCTTCTTGTCTGATATTCATCCTTTCAACCTTAGAAATCATTATAGGGAAATCCAAAACTTCATGGTCCATAGCTTTGCAACAGAGGAAACTAGGTCTTCTACCAAAGCATTCTTTAGCCATATGTCCCAATTTTCCGCAATTGTAATGAAGGGTTAATCCTCTCTTTCTCTTAAATGATCCCCAACCTTTCCTGTACTACACACTAGGATCATGGTAGCTAACCTGCAAAAAATTATTTCTAGGATCCTATATCCATTTGTTAGTCCAAACATTCTCTCTATGCATAGGTATAACATATCTTTCACTATTCTTATAAGATCTACTCAGACCAAATATTCTTTCATCTATCAATGCCCTAGTTTTTAAGCTAGGACAAATCTTATCAAACATACCTAGATCCATACTTTAGAAACAAAAGTTTCCACTAATATTATCTTCAGCAGAGCACAAAGATTCCAGATCTAAAAATTTTTACTATTCTTACCTCTATCAGAGAACAGAGCTTGCAGATCTTACCTCTTTTCTTCAGATCGAGCTTATTTTCTTAGCACATATATTCACAGATCGAGTAAAATACTTCACACTAGAGTGACAAATCTTCACACAAATATTTCACAGTTTCAGGTCAGATCTTCACACAAAGATTCTTTTTCCTCAGTTCCCAGCAATCATAGTTTCAGGTCCCGACAACAGAACCATTTGTTGTCACAGGGGCAAACCCAGGGTTCAACGCTACAACAACACACCAACAAAACCCTAACTACCGGCCCTTTCAGCAAAACCTGGGAGGAAGATGAAGTCTCACCTAAGGTAGAGGTAGGGGTGGTTGCAGGGCTCAGATGTCTGCAACCTTAGTTGGGACACAGATCTGTGATTCTAACACTCAACAGAGCACTCAACAGTTAACATTCATCAATATTCAATCTCAGTTACAACGCAGTTAAACCCTAATTATAGAGAATCACAATATGCATTCAGATCTAGCATCTAGGAGAACTTAGCACGACGAAACAGATCGGATCTATCAGATTCAAGCACTAAGCACATGTATATAAGTTGGATCTAACATCCATCCATTAAGAACTAAGCATCAACAAATCATTCATCTATATTAAACAACTAAACATATTAACATATAAACACATCAACACATCGCACAAAGCAGAGAAACACAACATGTACGTGGTTCAACCCCACCCCGGGGCTACGTCCACCAACTCTTCTCTTATTTATTATCTTCTTCAATCAATTACATGTACAAAGCCTCGAAAAACCTACTCCACAGAGAACAAGATATCTGTGTATCTCACTAGATCCTCCTTCCTTGAGTAGATCTAAGAACGCAGCCTTCCACCATTTCTTACAATAACTTGCACTTAGCTCTTCAATTCTCACATAGTATGAATCAAAGAACTTACAACTCTTGATCACACAGATCCAACTCTAGCACTTAGCCAACTTGCAACTTCCTCTTCTTACATTGGCTAGCCTTCTATTTACACATTACAAAATAGGCCTAAGCATGGGTAAACCCATGGGTCGACATTCCCATACCCGTTACATAATTATGAATCCAAAAAAGGGCCCTAAAAGGGGCTGAGATCCCATGATATCTGCTTCATCCTGTTCTCCACCTTTGACAGTCTGTCGAAGTCCCAAAATAGGTCAAACATGACCAAGAATCCTTAAAACTTGGTCAAGGGCCAACACTAATCCAGGTCATTGGGTTAGGGTTTTGGATGCCGCTGGCTCCGTTATGTATATTGTATTGTAGAAAATTTAACACTATGAATGAATATAGAATATGTTGGTTTTCCCGCTTTGGGTTTCCAAGGGAAAAATCTTTGTGTAATGTTTGTATTTTCCATTGTATCTTTTCTGTTCTTTTACTAAAAATATTTTTGCAGTAAATGTTTTACAAGGTGAAAATATACATTTGGTATCATAGCTTTATTGGATTCAGGGAGATGCCTTTGTGGTCAAGGGTTTGGCTCAAGATTGTGATAAGCCTTGTTACAATGGGATATATGTGGTATCGATTTTTTAGGTGAAAAGAAATGTCAAGCAATTCGAAGATGAAGATTGAGAAGTTCAATGGGAAACGTTTTGAGCCGTGGAAGCTCAAGAGGGAAGATCTGTTGGTGGATAGAGATTAGCGGATCACAGTAGATCCAGGTACTCCACCTACATGAACTTCAGAAGATGACTGGAAAAAGTTGGATCGGAAGGAAAAGAGCACAATCCGACTGTGTCTCTTAGATTCAATATTACTGAATGTGTTAGAGGAAGCTACAACCAAGGATTTATGGGATAAGTTGGGGAATTTGCATTAGTCTAATTCCCTAGTAAGTAAACTATTTCTAAGAAATAAGTTGTATAACCTAAGGATGAGAGATGGAGACTTGGTGGTAGAGAATTTGAATGCCTTTAATACTATGGTAAGTTGGTTAGTATATTTTGAGATTAAAATTTCAAATGAATATAAATGTACCAGTTTATTGTGTTCTTTACCATACTCGTGGGATAGTCTGGTTGTGGCCATAGGTACTAATACAAATGCCTTGAATTTTGATGAAGTGGTCTCATCCTTGTTGTTGGAGGAGATGAGATGGAAGAATATGAACATTCCCAGGAAAGAAATAGATATAAGTTCTCAAGTGGGAGATCTAATTCTAAGGGTAGATCTAAATCTCTCAAAAAGTTTGTAAAGGTATGTTGGAGATGTGGAAAAGAAGGGCACTACAAGAAGCCGTGTAGATCCAAATTTGAGGAAAAGAAGGGATTTGAAGAATCTACTTCTATAGAAGAAAAGGCATCCAAGGAAGAAGGAGGGGATGTGTACTTGTATTCTTCAAGCACACATGAAGATCATGAGGAATGGTTGGTTGACTCAGGTGCATCATTTCATATGACTCCCCATAGGGAGTGGTTCTGTGAATATGAAAGGTATGATGGAGGTACTATTTTCCTAGGGGATGACTTGAGAACTAGAATCATAGGTCAAGGAAAAGTCAAGTTGAGTCTCATAGATGGAAGGATTAGAACACTGCCTGGTGTTTTTCACATCCCAGGTTTGGTAAAAAAATTGATTTTTGTAAGAAAAATGGATGATGAAGTGGTAAAAACAATATTTGATAAGGAAACATGTAGGATGGTTCGAGGAGAAATGGTGCTGTTGAAGGGAGTTTGGTTTGGAACTTTGTATAAGATACAAGGAATCACTATTAGTGATGCGTGTAATAGTTCCATTGTTCCTCATATTGGAGTTGAAGAAGAAAGAAATCCTACAGCCTCTAGAGAAAAGGTTATGTTGTGGCATCAAATACTGGGGCATATCGGAGAGAAGGGTCTTCGACTACTACTCAGTAAAGGTATGGTTGAAGGTATGTCTAAATGCTCTCTGGTTTTTGATTATTGTGAACATTGTATATATGGGAAGCTGAATTGGGTAAGATTCCCTTCTAGTACAACGAGGGAAGAAGGAATTTTACAGCTAGTTCACAATGATGTTTTTGGACCTGTATTGGTCCCATCATTGGGAAAATCTATGTACTATGTCTCATTTATAGATGAATTCTCAAGGAATACTTGGATATATTTCCTCAGAAAGAAATCTGAAGTCTTTGACAGGTTTAAAGAGTTTATGCTCTCGTTGAGAAGAAAATAGAGAAAAGAATCAAGGTAGTAAGGACAGATAATGGCATAGAGTTCTACTGGAATGAATTTGAAGAGTTCTATAAGAATTATGGTATAGCAAGGTAGAAGACTACTCCATATACACCTCAACAGAATGGAGTTTCATAAAATATGAACAAGACGCCGATGGAAAAATCAAGGTGCATGTTGAGTGGTGCTAGGTTAGGACAAGAATTTTGGGTAGAGGTAGTGGGTACTGCATATTACCTGGTCAAAAGATCACCCTCATCAACCTTGGATGACAAGAATCCACAAGAGGTATGGACTGGTAAGAAACCTTCTCTCACACATCTCAAGGTATTTGGCTGTGATGCATATGTTCATGTTCCAAAGGAAAACAAGAGTAAGCTAGATAAGAAGGATGAAAAGTTTATCTTTATTGGATATAAATATGGTCTCAAAGGTTATAATATTTGGAACCCAGAAACTAAGAAGGTAGTGTATAAACGAGATGTGGTATTTAGAGAAATGAAGGATGTTATTAAATAGGAAGTCCTACCAAGTAAGGAAGAACCAAAGAAAATAGATTTTGATTTAAAGGATGATGAGTTAGACTCTACAGAAGAACAAGAATCAGAAGAAGAAGATCCCCATACTCCAATATTGAGGAGATCAGTTCAAGAAAGAAGGGTACCAGAAAGGTATACTCCATCTGATTTCCGTTCAAACTTTTTTTTGTCTATTACTGTTGATGATTCTAGAACTGTCAGGGAGGCAGTGGATTCAAAGGATGGAAATATATGGAAAAGGGCCATGATTGAAGAAATTACATCTTTGGATAAGAATGAGGCTTGGGGTCTAGTGGAGTTTCCAACTGGAAGAAATCCCATTGTCAGCAAATGGGTATTTAAAAAGAAGTTGAATGCAAAAAGAAAAGTGGAGAAATACAAAGCTCGGTTAGTAGAAAAGGGTTATTCCCATGTTGAGGGAATTAATTTTGGTGAGATTTTTTCTCCTGTAGCCAGGTTAACCTCTAAAATATTTATGTTATATGTTGCTGCTGCATTTGATTTTGAATTAGAACATATGGACTTGAAGACAACATTCCTACATGGGGATCTGGAAGAAGAAATCTATATGAAACAACTAGAAGGTTATGTTGTGAGGAGAAAGAAGGAGCCGGTATGCAAGCTGAAAAAGTCCTTGTATGGTTTAAAATAATCACCAAGGATGTTGTATCAAAAATTTGATACTTATATGATGGGACTTGTCTTCAAAAGAATCAAAGAGGATCATTGTGTATTTTAAATTAATTGGTTATCATTTAATTTATTTTGTCTTGTATGTGGATGACATGTTGCTGATAGGAAAAAACAAGGAGATTATCTAGGATGTGAAAACTCAGTTGTCCTCTAAATTTGAAATGAAGGATATCGATGGTTCAAATTTCATTTTGGGCATGGAAATTAAAAGAGATCAGAAAATAATGAAACTTTGGTTAAATCAGAGAAAATATGTCAAGACAATATTGCATAGCTATAATATGCAGGAATGTAAACTAGTCAAGGTTAGTATTCTTATTGGTGTAAAGTTATCTGTGGACTAGTGTCCCAAGGCACAGGAAGAGGAGGAGGACATGTATCTTGTTCCATATGCGAGTGCAGTTGGTAGTTTGATGTATGCAATGGTTTGTACTAGACTGGACATTGCACATGCAGTGGGATTTTTTAGCAAGTATATGTCAAAACTAGGGAAGGAGCATTGGACATCAGTAAAAAGGGTTTTCAGGTATTTGCATGGAATTGCTAGCTATGGATTGTGCTACGAAGGAATACCATGATTGGAAATAGTAGTGGATATACATGACTTTGTGGATGCATACTAGGCTAGAGATCTGGATCGTAGGAGATATACAAGTGGGTATGTGTTTAACTTGTTTGGAGGAGCAATAAGTTGGATGAGAAAAATATAGGTTGTAGTGGCACTTTCAACTACAGAAGCTGAATACATGGAAGCCACTCATGCAAGTAAGGAAGAAATATGTTTAAAAATGTTGTGTTCAAGTATTTGGTTGGTACAACAAGATGTAAGGATAGATTTTCATGAGAGTTAGAGTGCAATTTTTCTGGCAAAGAACCTGACTTATCATTCAAAGACAAAGCATATTGATATTCAATATCACTTTGTGAATGACATGATTGAAGAAAAGAAAGCATTGCTGATGAAGGTGGACAATTTGAAGAATGTTGCAGACTCATTAACAAAACCTATGGGCACTGAGAAGTTCTCTTGGTGTAGAGTATCCATGGGCATTGCTACCCTGGATTGTTGATTATGTAACCCTGTAACACCTGTATGCAAAGAAAACAACAAGTGGGATAATGTTGGGTATGTGTTATATTCTTTGCACGAGTAGTAGTGTCTGTGTTGCATCGAGCACGTAGGGGGGGGGAATACTGATCCAAAATCGAATCCAAAAGCCTGACAGGGCTAAAAAAGGCTCAAAAATGAAATTTCTCGAAATCCGACGAAGCCAACACCATTGAGTCCATCTCGCCTTCCTGATTCCGACCATATATTTACTTTGTTAAACGGGCTTCATATGCGAAAGATATCGCATTCTGTTTGAAAACCCAAACAGGCAAAAAACGTGGATGCCTGTACAGTCCGTACAGTTCCATGTGGCAGGATGACTGTACATTCCATACAGTGCCACGTGGCAGGATGACTGTACAGGTCGTACGACCGTACAAATGACATGGCAGCTTCTGGTGATGACACGTGGCAAGTGATATGGTATAAAGTAGATAACTGGACCAGTTAGAGGGTGACATGTGTCACCACTATAAGGGTGACACGTGGCACAGGCTGATGTGGCAGACACGTGGCAAGGCTGACAGGGAAGTGACTGGGCAGGTACGGTGACAGGTGGTAGAGTATGTGGCAGGCATATGGATGAATCAACTCTCGATAGGTTTCAGTTTTTGATTGGTTGTTGAGGTGCCACGTGGCCCAGTCATGGGCTTCCAAGTGGCACCCTGTGGTTGTCTCGTGGTTTCTATAAAAGTTTATGGGTTCACCACCGGGGTCGAACCCCCGACCTCTCCTCCGGGCTATGGACTAGCAGGACCGGGATAACCACCTGCCCCACTGGTGTGACTTAATAGTCATATAGAATTTAAAATATTTGAATTAAAACAAAGAAATCAATGGAGGCGGAAAGGGATGGGGCTTAGCCCCAGCCTTCGGCACTAACACACGACGGTGACCGCCCATATAATCGGGAGCGCGAAGGTTTAACGCAGCGGGGGTCACAACAGGGACCAACCCTCGAATCCCAGGTGGATCCCATAGGACCAGGAGTTGTCCACCATTTTGGGCATGGGAGGTTATATATGATAGCCCGTGGACCTATGGAAGCGCCCCATAACCAGGAGCTAGCGTCGGGTATGGGCTAGCGCTCAGCCCTTTAGGTTGGCACTTGGCCACATGTTCATTCATACGACCAAGTTTAGGGGTGTGCGCACAATCTAAGGGGGCTAGGCCCTAATTTTAAACAAAAGTGGGTTTTTTTGTTAAGTTTTTGGATTTGCTATTGATATTATGCTTGTTGTTAATGGATTTTGGTCATTTTTGGGAGATATTGGGCATTTTTGGAGCCCAAATTTTGGGAAGAAGTTGGGGATGGATAACCAACTTCAGATCTATAAAAACCAGACATGTTTGAGGCCATGGAGGACAGTCAGAGCAGTTTTATGCCGAAGGGAAGCCAATTCAAAGCCATTTTTATGCAGGGAAGCTATTGAGGAGTAGACACTTGCGGGCCATTTCTGGGAGCTTCGGACATTCGTTTTGCATGCAGTTTTCTTTGCTGGGTTCTAAAGATCTGGAAGAAAATGACCAGATCAGTCTTGTAGCCAATTGGCATTGCTTCAATGTACTTTTGATCTTTTGAAAAGAAATAAAGAAGCCTCCCCCATAGAGACAAAGGCCCAGAGACGTAGGCAGCATTGTGTTGAACTCCGTTATCAATTCTCGTATTATGGTTTGTTGTTTATTACTTCATTTCAGATCTTCATATGTGTATATGGATGTCATAATTCCTCTTCTTTCCTCATTCTTTCATTAAGCTTATCAAATGGTTAATTAACACATACAAAATTAAAACTCAACCATAGTCATTAAAAGATCCTACGGATCAAGTGGTATCAGAGCTAGTTGACGTTTGGATTTGAGTTTTGCATGTTAACTAGGGAAAAGCTACATCGTGGTGAAGGCGAGCTTGTTGTAGAGAATCCATTAATTGGATTGAGAAAGAGAGATTCTCACAACGAGAAGATGGCATCGGAGGAAGGGATTTCTCATGATGAGAAAGAGTTCTGGAAAACTTTCCTTGCTATGTCAGAGATGGTGAAAGTTTTGTACGAGGATTACTTGGAACGAAAGAGACCAGTTTTGGGTGAATCTTCAAAGGGCAAAAGTGAAGAGGAAGAGGATCATCCTCAGATTCCTCCTTCACCTCCATCATCACCTCATTCTTCTCCTTCTTCTTCAAGTTCAAGTTATAAATCTAATGGAAAGAAAAATGTTCATAAGAATAAGAATGAAATGCCATTGTTAAAACTTGATGTCAAATTTGAGTTTCCCATATATGATGATGAAGTAAATGCAGAAAAACTTGAGAATTAGATCAGGCAGATGGAGGTATACTGCAGTGTGCAACAGATCAAAGATGAGGCCACACAAATCAAGTTGGCATCTTTGAGGCTTGCAGGTACAACTCTCATCTGGTGGCAAAGCAAGCTGCAAAAGGGAATACAACAAGTGGGTAATGTATTTCCATCATGGAAGAGTTTCATTTCTGCACTTAGGAAACAGTTATATCCTTTGGGTTATAAAGAAAAAGCATTAATTGAATGGAAATCTTGAAAACTAAGAAAAGGACAAACAGTGCAAGAATACACCGATGGATTTTGAAAAATGGCATTAATGTTAGACATTCCTTTACAAACACAAGAAACTCTTATGAAGTATATAGGAGGTTTACCTACGCATATTAGAAACACTGTTTTCATGTTTGGACCCACTAACCTTGATGAGGTTTCTATTCAAGAAACATATATTGAAGCAGGAAAAGTAGGTGTGTTATGGGAATCATCAGCTTCAACGAAAGAGGACAAGAGGAAAAGGCAAGGCAAGAATGCAAATGCAGTGACGAGGAAGGAAGGAAAGCCCTCTTGCAAGCATTGCAAGAAAAAGGGACATGATGAGGATAGATGTTGGCAGTTTCATCCCGAGAAGAGGCCAAAGTGGTTCAAGGAAAAGAAGGGAATGCAGACAGTGGAAACGACAACAAAACCCACAGACTTGGGATCGGATTCAGGTGATGAATCAAAGATCGCATTGGTTGGTATGACAGGTAAAATTGGTGAAGACATTGGTTGTAGAAACAACTTGTTTCATATAAGGGTAATCATGTGACACACTAAGATAGACACATTAATCAACAATGGATCTCAATCTAATCTAATCTAAGAAAAATTGGTTAAGCAATTGGGGTTAAAAACACAAACTCATCATAAGCCTTACACACTTAAATGGATAAGAAATCATCATCAAATGCACATAACAAAGTAGTGCACAATCAAATTTGCAATTTCATCTAAGTATGTGGACGAAGTAACATGTGATGTAGTGCCATTAAGAGAATGTGGAATGGTCTAGGTAGTCCATACTTATATGATCGTAAGGCAATCTTCTACAGGACAAAGAATCAATATCAATTCACTAAAGCAGGTCAATATTATGTGGTTCATGCTCATCATGTTAAAGCAAATAAAACACTTCAAACAAAGGAACAGTTAAAGAAGGCAGTGCAAGAAAGCAACAAACCAATAATTGTTTCAAATGAAGTAATCGATCTTAAGCAAGAACAAGAAATGATTGTTGAATGGAAAATCAATCATAAGTTGCTTCAAGATAAGCTCATGTCGTGCAAATATTTCAAGTATATCATCTCATTTGCAGTCATATTTTTGATGCTATCATTAGTAATGTTTTCTACATGGATGATAGTGGCTTCAGTAAGATGTAACAGGGTTCAAATGGCTAACAATATACTGTCAGCTGTCATGATTGTTTTACAGTTGATCTTGATGAGACAGGTGCACAGGACATAGTTCACAGATAGAGGACAAGCCGTGTGGCCTATCCCAAGCTTGTTGACTGGTCAGTAACCTTTTGGGAACCAAAAGGTATTTTAGTGGGGAGGTGTGATCCAAAATCGGATCCAGAAGCCTGACAGGGATAAAAAAGGATCAAAAATGAAAGTGCTCAGAATATGACGAAACTAGCACCATTACGTCCGTCTCGTCTTTCTGATTCTGACCATATATTTACTTCGTCAAACGGGCTTCGTATGCAAAAGATATTGCATTCTGTCTGAAAACCCAAACATGCAAAAAAAGTGGATGACTGTACAGTCCGTACAGTGCCATGTGGCAGGCTGATTGTACAGGCCGTACGACCATACAGATGACGTGGAATCTTCTGGTGATGACACATGGTAAGTGATGTGGTGTACGACAGAAAACTGGACTAGTCAGAGGGTGACACGTGTCGCCACTGTAATCTTGACACGTGGCAGACACGTGGCAAGGTTGACAGGGTAGTGACTAGGTAGGTACGGTGACAGGTGGCAGAGTACGTGGCAGGCATATGGATGAATCAGTGCTCGATAGGTGTCAATTTTTGATTGGTTGTTGAGGTGCCACATGGCCCAGTCATGGGATGCCACGTGGCACCCTGTGGTTGGCTCGTGGTTTGTATAAAATTTTATGGGTTCACCACCGGGGTCGAACCCCCGACCTCTCCTCCGGGCTGTGGACTGGTAGGACCGAGCTAACCGCCTGTCCCACTTGTGTGGCTTAATATTCATACGACATTTAAAATATTTGAATTAAAACAAAGAAATCAATGGAGGTGGAAAGGGCTCGGTCTTAGCCCCAGCCCTCGACACTAACACACGACGGTGACTGCCCATATAACCGGGAGCACGGAGTTTTAACGCAGCGGGGGTCACGATAGGGACCAACCCTTAGATCCCGGGCGGATCCCATAGGACCAAGAGTTGTCCACCATTTTGGGCGCGGGAGGTTATATATGATAGCCCGTGGACCTATGCAAGCGCCCCACGACCAGGAGCTAGCGCCGAGTATGATCCATCGCTCAGCCCTTTAGGTTGGCGTTTGGCCACATGTCCATTCATACGACCAAGTTTAGGGGCGCACGCACAGTCTAAGGGGGCTAGTCCCTAATTTTAAACAAAAGTGGGTTTTTTTGTTAAGTTTTTGGATTTGCTATTGATTTTATGCCTGTTGCTAATGGATTTTGGTCATTTTTGGGAGATATTGGGCATTTTTGGAGCCCAATTTTGGGAGGAAGTTGGGGATGGATAACCAACTTCATATCTATAAAACCAGGCCTATTTGAGGCCATGGAGGATAGTGAAAGCAGAGTTATGCTGAAGGGAAGCCAAGTCAAAGCCATTTTTATGCAGGGAAGCTATTGAGGAGCAGACGCTTGCATGCCATTTCTGGGAGCTCCAGACATCCGTTTTGCATGTAGTTTTCTTTGCTGGGTTCCAGAGATCTAGAAGAACATGACCAGATCAGTCTTGTAGACAATTGGCATTGATGCGATGTACTTTTGATATTTTTAATAGAAATGAAGAAGCCTCCCGCACAGAGACAAAGGCCCAGAGACGTAGGCAACGTTGTGCCGAACTCCGTTATCAATTCTCGTATTATGGTTTGTTGTTTATTACTTCATTTCAGATCTGCATATGTGTATATGGCTATCATAATTCCTCTTATTTCCTCATTCTTTCATTAAGCTTCTCAAATGGTTAATTAACACATACAAAATTAAAACTCAACCATAGTCATTAAAAGATCCTATGGATCAAATACCCCTGCATGGGGGTTCGGGGGAAGCACCCTCGGGAAAACAAATTCTGCCTCGAGAAATGTTTCACATATTTAGGTTGTTTTTTGGCACATGGTTTCTTTGTCGATGGTTTTATATTTCCAGTTAAGGAATTAGGATGGTTGACTAATATAGGTCATTGGGTTAGGGTTTTGGATGTCGTTGGATCCTATATGCATGTTGTATTCTAAATGATGTAACACTATGAATGCATATAGAATATGCTGGTTTTCCCAGTTTGGGTTTCCAGGGGAAAAATATCTGTGTAATGTTTGTATTTTCCATTATATCTTTTCTATTCTTTTACTGAAAAGTTGTTTGCAGTAAATATTGTACAAGGTTAAAATCTACACATGGTGCTCTTTTTGCTTTGAACCACTTGGATTCCCCTATTTTTGGCCTATGTTTTATAGGTATAGTTCTTGTATACATGCCTCATCTACTGTCCTTTGATTGAATAAAATCACCTTTTTTCATAGATTATTGTGTAGACCCCCCAAATACTTGAGGAGTACATATGGATTATTGGGAGAGATACCCAGGATGATGGCCATATTTCTAAACTCAATGGAATACTCTTGTACACTCTTCCCTTGCTTATGCTTGAAGTAGTGGAACTGGATCCACTGGTCCTCTACATATCCTATAGAGTATAATTGGGACTTGATGAGGGTTTTGAAGTCCTCCCACCTAGTTACTAGAGGATCACCCTACAATCTAAGTGTTTTTGTGTGTCTTTCCCACTAGGTTAAATATGGCCCTCTAACTTTAATCTCGAAAATGAAAACTTATACCCTTCATCTATATGGTGAATGCTAAAATAAAATTCTAGTTGTTACAACCAATGAATCAATTTTAATGCATCAATCTCACCTTGGTATGGATTTATGCCCACTTTCACTTCCATATTGAATAGGGACTATGAAGGGTTAATTACATTTAAACTTGACTTATCTTTCTCGGATTCTTTACGTGAATCCTTTCCTAAGTCTTCTTGAATTCCTGATTTCGCCTCCGATTCGATCTCTGAGTTAGAGCCTCCACCATCTCCAAACATTTTGAGATTTCTTTCTAAAGTTGCCATGAGGAGGTTCATATTGTGACTAATGTCAACAAATTGTTATTACAACCTATCAAATATCTATTTTTCTCTATATCAAGGGTTATTATGAATAGACTTGTCCTCCTTAGATAGGGTTTCTTCCACTTTTCTTTAAGTCCATTCCTGGATGCTGCAACTTCCCAAAAATGACCAAAATAAAAACATGATATGATACCGTTATGATATGTAAACTACCATGGATATTCCACTAGAACAATTCATCATATGAGATCCAATAAAATATTGAAAATATTTACTATTAAGGTTATTTTTCCTTTAGATCTTCAAAATATTTAGTTACTATTTTTTCTCTTATGCATGAAACAAATAAAATGCACAAAATAGAGAAAAGTAAAATACAATCACACTAGACACAAATAAACATGAGATATGACCTACGAAACCTAATATGAAAGACAACTCATCTAGAAGGTGAGGCGGATTTGCTCTCTTTTCTCTAGTATAGAAATAATGCAAGTACAAAGAAAGTGGCAATTTTTAGGAGTTTCCTTTGACTTCTGGCTTTTATGGATACTAAATAATCTCTCCTCCTCTATTATGCTAAAACAGTACCACTCTTAGATGTTTTTTCAAGCTATGGAACAAGATACAATGCAAAAGAATGGAACCCCTTCTCCTCCTAGTGGCCCTGTATTTAACATAGCCTGATAGCCATCTAGGGATAGGTTTTTGACTTCCTCAACCCTCAATCGTGGTATGGTTTTGAACCTTCTAGAAGATATGGAAATACTTCATGTGGATAACCCTTATATTCATGAGTAATGGGGACCAATTGGGAATCCTCTTGTACCATGGTGGTTAACATGATAGGTCAACTTGTAGGAGGTATAACGTTTGCATACGAAATCTGATTGACACATTGTTTACACCATTGGAAAGGTATAAAAGTGTAGAACACTTTCAAGGGGGTGTGAATAAGATTAAAAAAAAAAAAAACCCAAAAATTTGTTTAATTCCTCAAAATGGCTCTAGAAGGTTTGAGAGCCCAATTTTCCAAACTGGGACCTGTCACTAAACTGGCCTTTCAACTTGAATCCTACACCTTTTTCCACTCTGAAAGAATTCTGATAGATGACAAAAAATATAATGATCCAAACTTGATCAACATTAAAGTGGATTCTTAGGTTTGAGAGGTACTACTACTCAATCATTACGTTTTGGAGGTTCAAACACTATTCTACGGGGATATTTTGATTTAGATATGGTAGGTGATATAGATAGTAGGAGGAAAACTACAATATATGTTTTTAATGTAGGTGGAACACTAGTAATTAGTTGTATTTAAAAAATTGAAAAAGGTTGTTTCACTTTCAATAATGGAAGGAGAGTATGTTGCTACTACAGAGGCTAGTAAATGGATGATTTGGTTATAGAGGTTTATGGAGGAATTGGGAAAGAAGCAAGAGAATAGTAGGTTGTATAGTGGCAGCTAGAGTGTCATTCATCTTGAAAATAAATCATCCTCCCACTCTAGTACTAAACATATATATATCAGGTACCATTTCATGTGTTTAGTTTTGGAAGATGGTCAGTTGAAGTTGGAAAAGATACACACTATCTAGAATCTCACAGACATGTTAACAAAGGCAGTAAATAGGGAAAAAATGAGTTCTTGATAATTTTTAGTTGGCCTTAAAGAATTAAGGTGAATATGAGAAATTCACCATGTCTAAAGTTGGAGCATAGTCCAATAGGTGCAGTAGCTGATGGAGTTGTTGTGACCAATCTCCAAGTGGGGGATTGTTGGTTTTCGAGCTTGGTTATATTCTTGACTAAAAGTTCTAGCTTCATGTGCATTTGGATACCAGTCCTTGGTAGGGGTTATGTTATATTATTTACATGAATAAGACCACACGTTTTTACGTTTGTTGGGAGTAGTAGGGGGGTGGAGCCCTTAAGAAAAAAAATTGGGCAGTTTTTTGCATTTGTTTTGGCTGGTTCTGGCACATGATTTTTAATACCATTATTTTTTCTACTTATGGTTAAGGAATTAAGGTTGTAATCTAATATAGGTCAATGTATTAGGGATTTTGGATGCTGGGGGATCCTATATATTATATTGTATGGTGAAGTTGATATAATGAGATAAAGTATTATGTGTTTAAGAGATGATACTATGAGAGTGAAGAGGAGGCTTCATGAACTTTGTTGCAGGTGTTATCCCTTCATTCTTCTGGACAGAGTAAAGGAAATTTTTTTTTTTTTTATAATATTTTTATGGATATTTTCCATATTGGTTGAACCATATATATCGATGTCTCTCTTGTATTGTGTTATTTTGCATTTTGTTTTTTCATTCATTTTAATTTGTTTTTATTATTTCTCTTTGATCATATTCCTAACTGTTATGGCCAAGGGTTTTACATACCTCAACACATGATTATGGTTAGGGTTTTGGACCCTTTATAATATTCTTGAGTCCATATATGACTAGTGCTATGTGTAAGCAATGGGTTCTAACATGACATCCACTTGATATTGTAGTGGTTAAAGCATAAGTCAACTAATGAGAGAATAAATTATTCATAATGACTTTGAATGGGCTAATTATTGGATTATTGGATAGTTCACAATGACTAGAATAACATCATAGGGATAGGAACTTTGTTTTCAAACTTTTGACCCCAAAATGGTTGTTTATGTCCTAAAGAAAACCATAGTGAAAACAAATTCCCTAAATTACTAAATGTGTTCGAGGTGTTTAAACAAGAAATCAACAAACCTTAGGGAAGACAAGAGGCTCAAGGAAATAAATAAACATAACCTTCTTCAACCATAGTTATGTGAGATAAGCTTTCTACAGAGAGAAATGAATATTTTAATGTAAATGAAGGACACCATATTTGGAAATCAAGGAAGCTAAAATCATTTGGGAAAAGAGATATTGTCCCTTAAGAAATATATTTCAACATGAGATCATACCTAAAACCCCTCCTAATCCTTCAATAGTGAAACCAAAACCTCTTTCTTATTCATCAACATCTACTTCCATTTTTTAAATTGATTAAGATACAATAGATATTTTGAATAAAATTAAGGGGAATATTTCTTTGCATGAGTTGCATAGGATTAGTCAACAACATGAAC
>ML779737.1:61609-84940 GCA_009831015.1 Picea engelmannii
TGGTTCCAAGACCAAAGAATAAGAATGTGATCGACAAAAAATGGGTTTTCAAGAATAAATTGAATGAAGATGGACAAGTTACAAGGAACAATGCTAGATTGGTATGTAAAGGATATGCACAGATTGAAGGAATTGACTTTGAAGAGACATTTGCCCCAGTTGCCAGAATGGAAGCAATCCATTTTCTTTTAGCTTATGCATCCTCCAAAAATGTTAAAGTATATCAGATGGATGTAAAATCCGATTTTTTGAATGGGGAACTTGAAGAAGAAGTCTACATTGAACAACCAGAAGGATTTCAGTTGTCAGAGAACACAGACTATGTGTGTAAATTAAAGAAGGCCTTGTATGGTCTAAAACAGAATCCTAGAGCCTGGTACTCCAGACTGGATAAGTATCTACAACAGACAAGGTTTAGAAAAGGAAGTGTAGACAACAACCTCTACATCAAGTTAAGTCAAGGTAATATTTTATTAATTGAAGTTTATGTTGATGATATTATTTTTGGTACTGATGATGACAGGTTAAGCCAGAAATTTGCAAAAGACATGCATAATGAATTTGAAATGTCGTTACTTGGAGAACTATCCTTTTTTTGGGACTTCAGATACGTCAAAGAAACCAAGGAATTTTTATTTCTCAAACCAAGTATATAAGAGAAATGCTAAAGAGGTTCAGAATGGAAGATTGCAAACCAATTATCACTCCCATGCAAACCAATTGTAAGTTGAGAAAAGATGATGATTCAAAGTCTACAGATCAGAGGCAATATAGGTCAATGATTGGAAACCTACTATATGTGACAACATCCAGACCAGATGTAATGCAGGCAGTTGGACAGGTGGCACGATTTCAAGCAGGACCAAAGGAATCACATGTATTAGCAGTAAAGAGGATCTTCAGATATCTCAAAGGAACATAAGAGTTTGGATTATGGTATCCAAAAGGAAAATATCTATCATTTATTGCCTACATAGATGCAGATTGGGCAGGTTGTATTGATGACTGACGAAGCACCAGTGGAGCAACGTTCTACTTAGGTGATTGTTTGGTATCATGGCTAAGTAAGAAGCAATCATCAGTATCTCTATCTACAGCCGAGACAGAGTATCTTGTAGCAACAACATGTTGTACATAGGTTCTTTGGATGAAACAAACTTTGACATATACACAGGTTGAGTATGATGAGCCCATTCCAATATATTGTGATAATACGAGTGCCATCAATATCTAAAAAAACCCGGTGATGCACTCCAAGACGAAGCACATTCCAATAAAGTATCACTTTCTACGGGAACAAGTTGTAGAAAAGAACATCAGAGTTGAGTATGTGAGCAGAAAAGAACAAGTGGCAGACATCTTTACAAAACCACTTCCATGGGAAGCCTTTGAATATCTTCTCCAAAGACTTGGATTTATTTCTACTCCAAAAATGAATGCCTTTTGAATGCTTATCTTATATGTCTTAGATGTACATGAGGAAGCACCATAAGAGGATAGTAGCCCCAGATTGAAAGATACCTCTTCCATTGATGAAAAGGGGGGAGAGATGTATTAGATGTAGAGGACAGAGGCATGGTTCCAGGGGGAGTATATTAATCATATACAGAGGACATAGGCATGGTTCAAGGGGGAGCAGATTTATCAGATGCAGAGGACAAATGCATGGTTCCAAGGGGAGCATGAGTGATATGATTTCAGTATTGCATCAGAGTGTTGCCATGAATTCCAAAGAGGGAGATTGTTGATTAAGGTTGCTTTTCATTGATGTCAACCCTTGAAGAAAGCCCCATAGCACAAAGGTTTGGGTAATGGACCCAATATTGTTTGATGTAAATATGACTCATTATTGTTTTGTCATGGTTGATAAGAAGTAAATATGGATGAACTCCAAAGTGGTCCCCTTATGGTGAAATCCCTCATAGGAAGATGCTTTGTGGAGTAAGAGAACCCATGCTTAATTGTGGAATAATGAGATGAAGGAAAGTGAATTAAGAGAACCCATGCTTTTGGTTGTGGTTCATGTTGAGTACATGGTTGAAAGAAGTAGTTTATGAGTTGGCGTACATACATGAGGTGTATAGTTGATGATGTTGGTACATATTGATGAGTCATAGTTGATGAGTAGTTGACACATGATTGGTACATACTTGGTACATGGTTGGATGCACTTTTTTATGGTACATGTTGATTATAGGTTGGTGCATGGTTGATGCACTTATTTATGGTACAGGTTGATTACATGTTGAGGTACAGGTTGGTGCATGGTGGATGCACTTGTTTATGGTACAGGTTGATTATAGGTTGAGGTACAGGTTGATGCATGGTTCAGATTTATTGGTACAGGTTTACAATGGTATATCTCACAGTGATAGTGTGACAGTGATTCCATCATTCTACTTCTACTTCAAGGTGGCAGGACGAGGCAAGGACAGGTGGTTGTAGCCACCTTCTGGTTGTAGCTGGAGAACATTGGGGGTTGTAGCCTCCTTCTAGCTGTAGACAGAGAATTGGGGAGTTGGAGCTTCCCTCAAGTTGTAGCCTGAGAAACTAGGTGGTTGGAGCCTCCTTCCAGTTGTAGCTAGAAAACAAAGGAAGTTGGTGCTTCCAATGAATGTAATTCTTCAAGACATATAAGAAAAATCATTCTGTGGTTTTCTCCCGATTTGGATTTCCACATAAAACACTGGTGTACTGTGTATGTGTATGATTGTTCATTTGTTCATTTCTTATTTACTTTCTAGTTATTGGATGATAATGCTTCATTGATATAACACTTGGATTATATGGTTAAAAAGGGATTAAACTCTTCTATTAGTGATTCACCCCCCCTCTCAGTAATCCAACACTTGATAGTGTAGAACATGATCATGTAGGACTAGTGTTAGTCGTGGATAGTTTATTGAATATATTTTTCATACTGCCTTGAAAGAAAAAGACGTTACTAGATTGATAATTAATGTACATGTGATTAGTTGTTTCTTTATTAAGTAATTAATTGTCCCCAACATTTTGGTGTTGTTGTCGGGGAGGAAATCAAAATAGAACTACCACACTAATATCTATTTGTAGATGCATTCCTAACTTCGAGAGGGTTGGATATCAAAGACGTAATGTAAGAACCTACGCATTCACCTTAGCTAACTTGTGGTGATATCTTCCCACTATAGGTAGTTTCAGTTCATATAGCATGCATGATTAAAATCAGGAACATTAAAGGTAGGAACATGAACTTTTGATGCAAGAGTTACCCATTCCACTAACCAATTGACACGAACATTAAATTTAGGAACTTAAACTTTTGATGTAAGCACCACCCATTCCACTAACCAATTGACAGGAACATTTGAAGGAGGAGCCTCAAAGTAACACATGAATAAACTATTCTATTTTAGAAATAAATGGCACACACTTCTACTTTTGAAGTCCCTATCATAGATCTAGAAGGAGTGATAGAAATGAACATCATTTCCCCATCCGCTCTACCAAATTTTCATGGTTTGGAAAACGAAGACCCTGACACATTCTTATTTGAGTTTGAATTAATTTGTATAGGATATGATTATTGTACTAATGCTCAAAGGTTGAAATTGTTTCCTCTTACTCTAAAAGGAGCAACTCTTCGATGCTTTATGAACCTTGGTGGAAAATGCATTCAAACATGAGACGACATGAAGAATGTATTCTTGAATAAGTATCAAGGCTATTGCAAGACTAATGAATATATTTTCAATATGATACAAGGGGAAGATGAAATTTTGGAAGACTATGTGGAGCAATTTCAATATAACCTTCAAAAATTAGAGCATAAACATTTGACAAAAGAGATCTTGAAAACACTCCTACTCAAAGGAATTAAAGCCATATCTTTAGAAATATTAAATATGATGGGAAAAGGTGGTTTTTTTCATCTATCATATGATGATATTTGTGAATTATGCATAAGGTATTCAAGAGGAATCTCCAGGGCTGGTAAGAATTCTAGAGAAATTTCTTCTTTCTCTTCCAAATCTGCTACAAAAACAAGAGATATAGGAGCTGAAATCAATGATTTATTTGAACATTTTAAAACCGATTTTATTAGCTCTCTAAATTCATAATTGAATTTTTTTCATGTTAAGAAAAATCAAGAAAAAAGTGAAGAAGTGTTTTTCCTTCAGTGCCGAAATAAACATCCCATGGATAGTTGTTCTTTCTTACCTAGGATGAAAACAACATATCAAAGAAATCGAGAAGATGCAACAAGCTCACAACCATGGAAATCGTGGCCTACATGCATGGTTCAAAACATTTTTTCTCCATTTTCTTACTTGCATTATTCATCAGGGAATACTCTTATGTTAGGGAAGCCATGCCAACCTCACTATGACCCCAACCAATCTTGTCCACAAGTTTGGCATGGCTCATCTTATGATTACATGATTACTCTCTCTCATCTTTTAGCATGTCTAACATATCATCCATACTCTTCACTACATCATCAAAATCCTCCATGCCCTACACAAATTCTTGTTCAATCCATTCCACACCCTCATAACAATAAACTAGTACAACATGCTTGCAATGTTGAACTGCAAAATTTCTTGACCCTTCCCACCCATCCTATTTCAACTCCACCACTACATGAAATTCATATCAGGTCTGGGAAGGCTTTAAATCCAGAAATTGCAGAAGTCATGGAAGAACGCCATGATATGACAACCATGGGAAATCAAGAGTGTCCAAGCTATATTGAAGATTGGTTTCACTCCATCATTTGTTCTCAACATCACTCCATACTTCGACAATTCTTGGCACCATCGTTTGAAGGGAAGATGGTCTCTCATACCCTAGTATTTATTAACATGCATTTTTATAATTTGGGTATTTATATACTTGAGGCCTTATTTATAAAATGGCTCCATTGTAGGTACTCTTATATGTAAGAATATTTTATTTTTCAATGTAGAGTAGGTTAGAGTAGAAAATAAAATAAGTACATAAACAAATTTATTTATAAAAAGCATTTTCATTGTTGAAATATGTTGTGTAGATCAATATGTTGTGATTTATTTGTGTATTTAGACATATTATACTGAAAATCAAATTTCTACAAACACTCATCATCATTTTGGAAAGAAAAAAAATTGTTTATCATATTTTATGGCATGCGGGCTTGAGAAAATTACTAGAAACAAAGTAGGTACAATCATGTTTTGAAGGATCAAATGGAAATATTTTTAAAACTTGTTTTTATCCTAAGTCTTCCTTGATGTCTATTTTCCATCCCAATTTTAATCACTCAATTTGGATTTGAAAAAAAAATTATGACCAAAACATTGACAGGGTGTCTAGTATGCAGCTTAGGGACAAAGTTGGGACAATAAGTTTTTGGAGGCCTAAATGACTAGATTTTTAAAACATGTTTCTATGCTGTATTCTATTATGAATCTATTTTACAAGAAAAATTGAATCACTCAAATTCGATATCGCATGAGAAAGTTATGACCAAAATATTGATTGCCTATCGTAAATCAACACTCTTACAACTCTGTTTTTCCGATTGTTCATTGGAGTATTTGACCCATTAATTCTTCTTATTTTAAAAACATATTCCCATTGGATATATATACATGGATTTTATTTCATTTACAATTCTAATTAGCTCAATCCCCCATCAAACGAAAAATGTATTCTCAAAATATCAACTGTTGGTCTAAGTTGGGAAATAAAAAATAACTCTGTTACGCAGGTTGTTTTTGAGTAAATTTGGTATACCATCACATGGAATTTAAAAAAAACTTGTTTATATTGAATATATTTCTCTAAATTCACTTTCATTTGGTGTTATAATCACTCAAATTGGATAACAAAATGAAGAATTTATGATTAAAACACTGTTGGTCAGTATGGTTAGAGATCGCTCTCCCACAAGTAGACGCTCATTTTTTTTACATATACCAAGAGAATAAAGGAGGTTCATTTATGAAAAAGTGATTCTTGAAGAAAATGTTAATAACAAAATGGAATTTCATCCAAGCACAATTGTTTTCCCTTGAAACAACATTGCTACACTTGAAATCACAGTTGTTGTAACTTAAGTTATTTATTAATTTATTATTTTTCAATAAAATGTTGTTTATTTTCTTATTTCTCTTATGTTTTTGTGTCACACATGTTGTTTCCTTCGAAGTCACAGTTGTTGTACCTTAATCAAAATAAAAAAATAAAAAAGGGGAAGTTCTTGAGTTTCATGTTGTTGAGCTACATCTATTCATTTTCTTGGCCAATGTTATCAAGTGTATGCTTGCCTCAAATCTAATATCAAAAGCTCTTATGGTAAGTCTTTTCAAGAATGATTCACTGTTAATTCCTCATTATTTTGTAAAGTGACTATGACTATTGAATGACTAATCCTTCTCCATGTTACCTTGCTAGTTTTTGGGAGGGATTTCCACAATCATGCTTGATACTTCATGTTCACAAGCTTAGAATGGTGGGTAGTTTTGTTGTTCATTTCAAAGAAATGATTGTTGTTCCATTTGTTGTTCATTTCAAAGGAATGATTGTTGTTTCCTTTGTATTTCATTTCAAAGGAACGATTTTTTTTCCCCTTTGTTGTTCATTTCAAAGGAACGACTGTTGTTCCCTTGGCTACTCATTTCAAAGGAATGATTGATTTTCCCTTTGGAAACATTGTTATTTTTTCGAAATTTATGGGTCTCTTTCTTCTTCTCCTTGGTGAATGCGAAATATTTTTTAATGTTCTAGGTCCTCTTTGACATAATGATTGAGAATTCAATTTATCTTGGTTTATTTATAAACATAATATTATTTTTAAGGAATAATTATGAAAAGATGATTTCATCATGCCAACTTTCAACTTTCTTAAATTTTCAAGTCCCTGATTTGGTAAAATTTATGATGATTCCTACAAAATTGTATTTAAATATTTCCGTCATTATCTAATGAACTATTCCTCAACCTCAATCTTAATAAAGAAAAATATATTTACCAATAGTAATTTGAAGGTTCTTAGTTTTTGAGAAGCAAAATTATCCAAGTTTAAAATAGTTACTAAAAATGTTTTTACGCCATCCCTAGCTCTTAAGGAGCCAACATGTCACACTATCTATTAAGTAATATTTTGTATATTAACAATAAACATAGTTGAATTTTAAATATAAATAGTAAATTGAAGGATAGGAGGTATTATCATGAGACCACCTACCATGATCATAGGTCCTAACAAAGTGACATTACCACCACTGGTCACCAAGCCAATGCAATGGCCTTGAGTTGAAAAATGAAGGGAAAGAGGTCTCATCACGAGCCAGATTGTTCACTTTTGTTAGATCCCGTGAATGGCATTGTTATTATTTGGTTCCCAAGACAAAACAATGATCATCAATAGACTTATAAGTAAATTGAAATTCTTTTTCAACTATGTACTTATTTCTAATAGATGGGACACTGGCATCTCAATGGGCTAAAAATGCATCCATGTCGAGGCTATGGACGCCTGCTGGCGGAAGTGGCCATGCCTATGGTATAGAAGTTAATTCGATACTATGATCTACTTGGTTACCTTGTTTTCTCAAAACTAATTATCGACAAAGCTTACTGTTACATATATAAGGTTTTCTAGAACTCATGGTTCTTTGGGTAATATTTCATCAGTTCTTAGATAATGATGGTTACGATTTATATCTATTAATGTGCTCTATATATTCACTTTACATATTAGGGGCAGAAACTTTTAGGATATTTGAGATTTGAAATTTTGTGTCATCTAATCTATCATTCCTTTATCTAGAAAGATTCATATCTTTAACCAAACATAGTTGTTTTTCCCAGTCAGCCGCCATTTATTTGTATTTTAACAACACTACTATTATTTTGTGGTAGAATAAAGAGGCCTAATTTTGATTATGAACACCAGGAAATTCATCGATCTTGAGAAGCAAATACTGAGATAACTAATTCTCACCATTTTTGTGCCCATAGAAACCAAAGTTGATGGGTATAGGGAATGCTTGTTGTTCTTGTCATTTTTATCCTCTTTTATATTCCCTTTTATCCATTATTATCACATGGAATTCATAAACATGATGATGCCACTTTCATATATAATGAGGTAATTGAGGTGATGAGTTACTGATTGAGGCTACTAATGAGATGTGTTATAGAAATATTGATGGTACAACAACTAATCAGTTTGGGAGAAGGAAATCATGCTACACTTTGTGATTACTTTCTTTCATCTTGCATGGATTCCACCTTCCAGATCACTTTCAGCATCAACTCATCCTACAACAACTTCAACCAATATCAATCCATCCACGCCATTCCACGCTTTCATGGAGGTAAAATTTGAGGTAAAATAGCATAGGTTTATGATTTTATTAAAAGTTTAGGAGAATGTCATGAAAAACCATTGAGAATTATTCACTCATATTTTAAAACCATTATTTCCATTTCTTTACCACTCTCCATTTTTCAAAAGACATCAAAGATTTTCGTTTGGGGGAGGGAATTTTTAATTTCTTTACCTATCATGACCATGTCATTATATTCTTTTTCACGCATTACTATCCTTATTTATTCTCAAAACCTCCCTTATTCCTTGTTGTTATACACCAAGTTGAGGTTTCAACAGTAATTGTAGCCACCACCTCAATTTGTTTTCTATTTGCACGTGGACATGTTAATTCTCCAGTTTAGGGGAGGAGTTGTTATGCATGATGGATGTTTTTTCATTTCTTCTTCATTTAAGGTATACAATTTCACTTTCATACAATGCATAAATGGATTTTTAGACAACTTGAATATATCATTAATATGTACAAACCCAGAAAATATCAAGCTAAATCAATTTGTAAAATTTTAGAAATCATGCAGTGTCACTTACAACCATTTTTGTTGATATCTTAAAATCCATGCATCATATTGCTTTGATTTTTTGTATCGAGAAGCATTAATATCGTAGAAATCTTCTTGCAAAATTTCAGCAGGATCTAATTTTTAGGAAAAGTTTGTTGTTACTTATATCATATTTTTCTACAACTTCATATACATATGATTGAAAGTCAATATGAAAATTGTTACAGCTTCACCAACATTGTTCGAATTGAATAACTATTGTTTTTGGGGAAGATTTTTTTCTTTTCTTTTATCATGAGCTGGAGTTAACATCTTGGTTATTGAATCACAACTTGATTAATCTAGAGGCATTGGGTTGCATGAGGACATGCAACAAGTTCAATTTGGGGGTGATGTTGGGCCACTAAATTATCATTATTTCTACCATTTCTTGACACATATTTCATCAATTTATAGCATTCTTTATCACGTCATTTATCATAATTTATCATATAATTCCATTTTATAATTAGTTATGCTCATGGGTAAATAATATTTGTTCTCCTTTATTTTTAGTAAATTTAAGATTATTATGCATGATTTTGTTGATGATGGTTTATTAATGATTTTCTTATAAAATCACTTATGATTTTAGCCTCCAAGATATCTTCCAGATTGCAAAATTGATTTTTAGTTTATAATCAAATATTCCAACTAAGAAATCCTCTGGAATAAGAAGTGACCCTTTTGTGTTGGATGTTTTAGTCAACTGAAGAATGATATTGAAAATCAAAGACATGGGTTTTGTGCAGAACAGACCAATTCAACTTCTGACTATGCAGTTTTCCAAAATTCGATCTAGATTGAGAGAAACTGAAGGTTCTTTGAAGACACTTTTCTTAGATTTGTTGGTGTGGCCTTTTTATAAATTCTTCCAATTGCAATGCTAAATTTGACTTGTTTCAGATGATTGATGATGGAGAGATATTCCATATTTGATATTTTTTATTCATATTATGTAATCAATCCAAAATTGTAATAGGAAATCATTTTGTAATCCATTTAGTTGTAATTTCCATGTCCCCTCTGTGTATTTAAATGAAAACAGATTAGAGAGAGAAGGGGGAGAATTATGGAATTGATGGAAAATTATTGAATTTGAGGCAAAGCTAAGAACTTCATTTTGGTGTAATTATTTCTCTCATATATTTTAATGAAGGAAGATTTCCATTGAGTTTTGCATCTATTATTTGTAATTTGATTTGAATTATTTTCAAGGCAGAACTAACTCATTGGCAGGTGGGCCCACTACCCTAGATGAGGTGATGCCTTGAACATCAAAACTAGTTTAGTTGTGTGTTTGTTTCTTTGAATTTCAATTTATGTTCCTTAAAGAAAAATTCCTTTTCTTCAAGTAATTTGTTGGCTACTGTATTTTCTAGATTTGATATTTCCTACAATTTCTAGATTTCATTTAATTTATTCCTCTAGATTAGCATTTGAATTATGTTGGGTGCAATAAGTTAAATTTTCAATTCAGGAAGGCCATGCTTACTTTAGTGTTAATTCAAGTTGTGTGATTAGCATAAGTCTCATTTCCTGTCACTTGATTTCTGCTTCTTGAATTTAGTATTGATATTTAAGTCTTGCATTTTATTTCTTGTTGAATGAGCTTGATAGTGTAGAACATGATCATGTAGGACCAATGTTAGTCATGGGTAGTTTATTGCATATATTTTGCATACTTCCTTGAAATAAAAGGACGTTACTCGTTTGATAATTAATGTACATGTGATTAGTTGTTTCTTTATTAAGCAATTAATTGTCCCCAACAACAGCTACAAAGCTCTTAGAGTTCCTGTCTAGCCTATTGCTGAAGCCCCGGAAGGGAGGTGGAGCACCCGATGAACTGTGTGACAATGAAGGTGTATAATATTGGGGTGGGAAAGGCATGTGCGTAATCAGAGTTTGTGCGCAATGGGCATAAGTGGCTCTTGAGAGAATCCTTCCTGTTGAACTTTGTGACTTTCCTGTTAGCCTTGCCAAGCCTAGGAATCCCTTGCCCGATGGAGTTTAGTCCCAGCTTGGGGGTGAACAACTGTTGAGAGTGATGAGCAGTGTGGTCTAAGGTTGGGAGGTTCGTGGAAGGTCTACATGCAGTCAATGGTCTTCACAATCCAAAGATAAGTATCAATTATGTGTTTAATGATGTCTGTAGTGCATGTCTGTGATTCTTACAATGTTATCATGTGCTTTCGTTGCATGTATGATTTATGGTAAATTTGTCATGAGTTAGTATGGTAGTAGTATATTTTATTTCCTTTTATTTCATTAGAAATGCATGTAATATATATGTACTCCGGGATGAACAATTAACTTGCTATCAAAGCTTAGCAGTCTGTTGGTGGCATTGCCTGGCTTATTGGTGGCTGGGGACATTACAAAATGGTATAAAATCTAAGAGAGATGTACAAGAAGTGGCATTGTCTGACCTATTGGTGGCTGGGGACGTTACAAAATGGTATCATAACTAGTTGGAAAAAAAATAATAAGGTTGTTTGTGGAGTGTTACTCGACAGAGGTCGATAACCAGGGGGGATGTTACAAAGAGGGAATTGATTTCTTGGTAAATAACTAGATTTGGGACTTAGTTCAGTTTCTTGTAGGAAAAATAGCATTGCATAATAAATGAATTTACAGGTTGAAGGAAGAAGATGAAGGAAAAAAATGATACAAGGCTAGACTTGTTGTAAAGGGGTTTTCACAAAAGAAAGGTATATATTTTGATGAAATATTTTGTCATGTTGTTAAGATGAATTCAATTAGGAATATTTTAAGTCTTGTGGCAGTAAAATATTTACATCTTGAACAGTTACATGTAAAAGAAACTTTTCTCCATGGGGATTTGGAGGAAGAGATTTATATGTAGCAACCACAGGGGTATGAGGTCAAAGGGAAGGAAAATTTTGTATACAGACTGAAGAAGAGATTGTATGGCATAAATTAATATCCAAGTCAATGGTATTTGAAGTTTGATAGGTTTATGATAGAATAAGGTTATAGTATATGTCATTATGATCACTGTGTTTATTTTAAAAGGCTAGAAAATGGAAGTTATATTATCTTGATATTGTATGTAGATGACATGCTTGTTGCAGGGTCTAATATTCATGATATAAATGTGTTCAAGAAGAAATTATCTAATTCATTTGCAATGAAGGATTTCGGTGCTGCAAAGAAAATCCTTGGTATAAGAATAACAAGAGATAGGAAAAATTGCAAATTGACATTGTCTTAGGGTGAGTACATAGAGAATGTGTTGGAGAGGTTTAGAATGAAGAATGAAAAATCAGTTAATACACCTTTGGCCAACCATTTCAAATTAACTAAGGAAATGTGTCCCAAGACACAGGAGGAGATATAATACATGTCTAGGGTCCCTTATTCATCAATAGTTGGTAGCTTTATGTATGCAATGGTTTGCACAAGGCTAGATATTGCGCATGCAGTGGGAGTTGTAAGATGGTATATGAACAATCTAGGTAAGGAACATTGGGAGGCAGTAAAGTGGATTCTAGGGTATTTGAGAGGTTCTTCTACTCATGTATTATGTTTTAGAGTCTTATACATTGTTCTATAGGGATATGTTGATTCAGATATGGTTGGTGATAAAGATAGGAGGAGGAGCACCACAAGGTATGTTTTTATTATAGGTGGAACAATAGTAAGCTAGATTTCAAAACGGAAAAAGGTTTTTTCACTTTCAATAACATAAGAAGAGTATGTTGCTACTATAGAGGCTAGTAAGGAAATGATTTGGTTACAAAGGTTTATGGAGGAATTGGGAAAGAAGCAGGATAATAACAGGTTGTACTATGACAGTGAGAGTGTCATTCAGGTACCATTTCATACAACTTAGGTACCATTTCATACAATCCATCTTGGAAGATGGACATTTGAAGTTGGAAAAGATACATACTAGCCATAATCCTACAAACATGTTAACAGAGGGCGTAACCAGGTGTAACATTCCCAACATCCAAGTGGGCTATGCCACATAATTTTGTTTGAACTGTATAAAAATTAAAACATCTACACACATAAAATCTTGCGGAACTTTATATATAAAACTTAAAATAGACACATACATTATGAAAATGCATAGATTCATACAAAATATTAATAAAAATACACATGCAACACACACAGGAAAAACCCATAAAAATAAATGCATAAATAATAATGCATCATGTAATTTAACACACAATTGACACTTATCTTGGTAAAAATATCACCAAATGCGTGCAGACCTTCCACGAACCCCCCATCCTTAGACCACTCTACTCATCATTCTCATAAGTGGGTCACCTCCGAGCTAGGACTAAACTCCATCTGGTAAAGGGATTCCTAACAAGACTGATGTATCTCAAAAAAAAGGAAAGGCTCTGTCACAGGTGCCAACTCAAACTAACAACCTACAATCCCTCATTCCCCACATGCATGTACCACACTAGGAAGTGTGCCCCTTCTCTGCTCAACATTCCTTCAGCTTCCCCACTTCCTTTCCGGGGCTTCAACAACAAGAAAGATAGGAAGTCTAAGAGCCCTGCAGCTGCAGTTTAACACCTCCGGGAATCAATTCCCAACAATTCTCTCACCTAGAGAAATTTTTTCATGGGCCTGACAACCCGCCTCTTCAATCTCCCATGGGCCTGACAACACGCTTCTTCAGTCCAGCTCCTAAGCTAACCAGGTATAGGTATAAGTACGGGTATGGGTATAGGTACAGGTACATTGATAGTAACATAAAGGTACAAAGGACAGCTGAATCAATGAGTGAATGAAGATGGAATGAATGGGAAAATGAAATAAGTCCAAATTGTATGTATGCAAGTTCCCAACTTGACACTTGTCATTTTGAGAGCTACTTTGGCACACTTGTCCCCATCCTTAGAACTTAGGATAATAATTATCCATACTTTATACTTTAAGGAATATTAATATAATATTCTTGTTTGGCTTAAGCACCCTAGCTTAGACCCTTATCATTAAATTTTATCTCCCCTTTCCCTAACTAGAAAAGTTTAGTCCCCCATACTCTTTTATCATGGTCAGTATACACACAATGATGTATTATATTAATGATAAGAAATATACAAAAATAGGCTCATTGGCCTTTAACATCTAGGATCTCTGACCTAATTCAACACATAAGCATCCTAGCTTATAATAACTGGATCGCCAACCTATAAAACAAAACATATACATAAAGGCTCCCTGGCCTCAAAATTGTGTGCATTTGATTTTGTTGCACGTGGTATCCTAGAATATGCACACTTCATCATTTTAGTGCATAGTACATGTGCGCACTATACCATGAAAGGTGCATGCAAAAATGATATCAAACATCTCACTAGCTTAAGTACATTTGCATTTACATTTATAATTGGAGTTTAGCCTAGGGGTATTACACCAGGGAGAAACTGAGTTCCTGCTCAGTTTTAGTTGGCCTTCAAGAATGAAGGTGAATATGATAAATTTTTTAGGTTCAAGGTGGAGTATATTCCAACAGGTACAACAACAATGGAGTTGTTTTAATTAGTCTCCAAGTGGGAGATTGTTGGTTGTAAAGCTTTATTATATTCATGATTCAGAGGTTTGTTTCATCCATGCTTAGACCCCATTCCCTAAAGGGGGGTGTGGTGAGGCTTCCCCCCCAAAAATTGTTTCCAAGGGGGTCAAGGGGGGGCAGTGACAATTTTTGTAGCCCCCTCTTGGTGGGGAATTCAGGGGAAACACCCCCGAAGCACAATTTTGGGAAAAATTGTCTTGTAAAATATTGTAATTTCATAGTCAATATCGATCGTTCATTATAAGGTTGCAGATATGAAGGTAGAATTTATTTTATGGTTTTTTTCCCTATAAGGAAACCCTCTCTTATGAGGGAATTGTATTGCCGTTGTGTATTATCATGAATATTATATTCTGAGAGAGGATATTATGAGATAATGATTTGAAAATAGTGGGCTGACTTGTTACGCTATGAAAGCACCCTCTACTTCATTAAAAATAAACTTTACAGGACCTTGCTCCATGTGTTAAAATATGCAAGATAAATTATGTGCCAAGTTTATGCTTCTTTTTTAAAATGTTTATGTGTGAGGTCTTTACAAGATTAAATAAGTTGTTTTCATAAATAAAACAACAAATAATAACTTGCAGCAAATAATAACCAACAACCACTCACAACAAGAACAACATGATAAAGGAGTTCACCCCTCTCCGGGCTACATCTCCTTGAGCCTCCATCAATGGGCTTGGCTCTCTGGGATTAATTTGTCAAAGATTATTTTACAATATGGTGCTCAACTCCAATGGAAAATTTGACTGTACCATTGGGATCAGAATACATAAAAACCCCAAAAATGACTAATAAAACTCTGAAAACGGATCATGGCTCATCCTGGCATGACCTCTTCTACATGTGGCCTTAAGCTTCCCTCAGCTTCTCTTTGGAAAAAAAACTTGTAAAAGTCCTCAAATGGATCTGAAACCTATCCCAAAGTGTTCATATCATATTAATTATCCAAAAATGATTATTCAATCACAGAAAACAAACATAGGCTCATCTGAGTATGACCTCAAACAATGAGGGCTTCAAGCTCCCTGGAGCTCTCTGAAACTTCAATCGTTAAAAACCTGCAAAATAAGTCTTCAAATGGCTGTGAAAACAGTGCCAATGGATTCAAAACATCCAAAAACCCCTATCTGGGCTTTTACGGCACCTCATTTGGCGAAAAACTGAAGAAGATAGGCCTCCTACCATTCTCTTCCTTCAAGCTTGTTGTCTCTGGTTCACCAAAATGCACCTCTGTGCGTTCAACCTAGAACACACACATTTTTACCTGCTTAAACCCAGTACCGAAAACAACCGCATAACTGTGCAAACTGTAGGAGGGTTAGGGCACGCCCAACCCCTAACTGCCAAGATCGTGGGCATGTGGTCACCATATGACCTCATGCTAGCGCAAAAGAGGGCTTTGTTTCCAAGGGCGAATGGATACATGAGAAGTGGCGGCGTATGGTTTGTATGACCATTTTAAAAACCAAAACGTAAACCAATTCAAAACTCTCGCGCATTTGTTTTAACGTTTGTCATATATATAAATGTATGCGACCGGGGGCTAGGGTTAAGCCCCAACCCTGTCCGTGCCCAACTCAACACTTAATCAAACTTTAATATATTTTAAACCATATATTTAATAAGTCACATAGTGTGGTGCATTGGCAGGATGGATTTTGTAAGGACTTTGCATCGTGGTGGAGGTCTGGGGTTCAAATCCCATGGATCCCATAAATTTTTGAACTAACAACCATTGCAAATAACGGGGTGCCACGTGGTAGCCCATGACTGGGCCACGTGGCACCAAAACACTTGCCAAAATGATGCCACGTGTTAGAATGTCATTCGCCCTCAGCTACCAATCTGAAACTACCACATCATCATATGCCACTTCAGCGTACAGACGTAAGAACTCTGCCACATCATCGTACGACCTCTGCCACGTCATCCTGTACGGACTGTATGGACTGTATAGTGAGCACAATTTTTTTTACCTGTTTGATGATTCGAACAAATCGTGATATATCTCTTATCCGATGTCCATTTGAACCCAAACAAATTGCGTTGGGTTTTTGATGACGAGGTCTATGCTCCTGTTTGTTTTGATGCAATTCCAAGAACTTTGTTTTTTGAGTTAAATTTTGACCCCTGGTCCAGATTTTGATCAGATAAAGAAGAGGAAGTTACAGTGGGTTTATTGTAGGTTGTATCCCTTCATTTTGTTGGATGATAAAAAGGAAGGACCTGAAAATTTCTCTGGTGGACGTAGACCACATTGGGTGAACCACATATATTTGTGTCTCTATTGTATTGTGTATCTTTTGTGTTTTATTTCTACATTTTTTTTATTTTATTATTCCGAGATCATGTTTTTCTAACAGTGAAAGTCATGTCGTGGTAGATCGACTGACAGTCGAAGGTCAAGGTGTATCAACAATAAGTCGAAGGTCGAGGAAGTCGATCAGGAAAATTCGAAGTCAAAGATATCGACAACAAATTCAACCGACAAGAGGTTGAAGTGTATGTGTGAGATTACTGACTAGAGATCGAAAGAAGGTTGACAGATAGTCGACTAGTAATATGAATTCGAAGTCGACTATACCCGAATCTCAAGATTTGTGGGATTTGTAGCCAATGATATGCATGGATCTGTAGTTGTTTTTGGGATCCAATATTTAGGGTTTTTCCTATTGTAAATCATATAAATAGGTGCGTTGTAAGTCCATAAAGGATAATGCGAGAATGATAATGTTGCAATTTTAATAGATGGTAAAGTGTAGGTTGTTGGTCATGCATATGTAATCTGAATTGGTTGCAGGGTCGTTCTTGTGCAGAAAAGAGGGTATGATGTCGGTTGTGTCTTAGGTGTGGACCAAGGTTACACATGTAACCTTTTATTCTAATTGAATAAGACAACAAGAGAGAATAACCCTCAAAATAATGCTAGTTTCTCTTAGTTAAGGGTTCCAGGGTGAAATATCGGTGTACTATGTGATTGCTTGTTTCATTTACATTCTTGATTAAATTCTTCTTCTCTTCTTCTAGGATTATTGTGGAATTTCCTTGTATTTCCTAACATGTGGTATCGGAGCTTAGGTTTTCCCTAACAAGTGAGTGATAAAAGAGGTTCTATGCTTTGGTGAGTATATCTGATTTTGATTTTCCAATATTGAATCTAAGAACTAAACCCTAGGGATAGTAATAATCTGAAGTCATAAATTGTGTTAAAGATCATGGTAAAGAATGGCAAGAAGTTCTAGAATAGAGAAAAAAAAATTCAAAGGCCACAATTTTTAAGTTTGGAAGCTTAAAATGGAAGATCCTATTGTAGATCGAGAACAATGGACAATGGTCTGTCCAGGTACCCAGCCGAAAAGCATGTTGATGGAAGAATGGGAGAAAATCAAAAGAAGAGCAAGAAGTATGATTCAGATTTGTCTTGCAGATTTAGTGTTGTTGAATGTATTAGGTGAAGATTCATCTAAGAAAATATGGGACAAGTTGTGAAGATTATACCAATCGAAATCTCTGGTAAATAAGTTGTATCTCATAAATAAATTGTATCTTCTGAGGATGAGTGATGAAATTTTGGTGACTGTGCATTTAAATGTGTTTAACACCCTATTAATCTAGTTATCATCTGTGGATATTAAGATCATTGATGAGGACAAATGTATCGGCCTATTATGTTCTTTTCCAGACTCTTGTGATAGCTTAGTCATGGCTATTGGGAGTAGTAAAACCACACTAACGCTAGAGGACGTGGTTTCTTCTCTGTTGTTGGAAGAAATGGTATGAAAGAACATGGAAGGATTGACCAAAGATGCTCTACTAGTTAGAGGTCAATCGGTAGACAGCGATAAAGGCATATTCTTTGATAGAAATTTCAATTTGAAGGGTATATCTAAATCATCGATTAAGTATACACGAAGATGTTGGAAATTCAGTAAAGTTGGGCATTACAAAAAGGATTGTGCATCGAAGGAAAAACATTCAGTGCTAGATCAGATGACAAGAAGTCAACTAAGAGAAAGACAACCTCAGACAAGGGATGTGATGTGTATATGGCGTGGACCAGTACATAGTCGAATCAATATGTTTGGTTGATCAACTCAGGACCATCCTATCATATGACACCACATAAAGAATGGTTATTTGAATATGAACTATATAATGGGGGTGATGTGTTCTTGTTGGATGACTTGACAACTAGAATTGTCGAATGGGAAAGAGTCTAAATGATAGTACAAGATGGGAGGAAAAGAACCCTTCGAGGTGTGCTACACATTTCTGGTTTGGCAAGAAACCTGATATCTATCAGCAAGATGATTGATGTAGGCGTTCATACTATTTTAGAAGGATTCATGCAAGATGGTCAGAGGTGTGATGGTTTTAATGAGAGGATTTTGGATTGGTACCCTGTACAAGTTGTTAGGGAATTTCAACTCGAATGGATGAAACACTATCATTGCTCCTGAAATTGACTCGATTATGACTTGACCTGACTCGATGTTGACACAAATCGACTCAAATCGATCCAAGTCAGTTCGAACTGACTCGAGAAGACATCATGAGATTCACCCGACCAGGTTATGGCATGAGAGGATGGGACACATTGGAGAACAATTACCTCTATCTATGCAAAGAAAAGGTATGGTTAAAGGTTTTCCTAAATGTGGTTTAGAAGTCGACTTTTGTGAAAATTGCATATATGGAAAACAAATTCAAGTGAGGTTCCCATCCAGAGAGACAAAGGCAAATGGGATTCTATAGTTGGTGCATAGTGATGTGTTTCGCCTGGCTACAATGCCTTCACTTGGTGGATCCTTGTATTATGTCTCCTTCATAGATTATTTTTATAGGAAGACATGGATACATTCCTAAGGAATAAATCATAGGTTTTTTAGAGATTTAAGGAGTTTAAATCTCTTGTGGAAAACCAGATAGAGAAAATCATTAAAGTGTTGAGGACTGACAATGGTGGTGAATTCTATGGAAAGGAATTTGATCAGTTCTGTAAGCAGTATGGAATAGCATGCAATGGGAGTGTTGAGTAGGTACATGTCGACACTTCGAAAGGAGCACTGGACAGTTTTCAAGAGAGTATTTAGGTATTTGTGTGGCACAAAGGAGTATGCTATATGCTACCAAGCAAATCTTGGTGGTGATAGTGGTAAAGTATATGTACATGGCTTTGTTGACGCCAACTGGGTTGGAGATCTAGATTAATGGAGGTCGACTAGTGGATATTTCTTCAAGTTGTTCGGTGGAGTAATAAGTTGGATGAGTAAGCGATAGGCAGTTATATCCTTGTCAACAAAAGAAGCTAAATACATGGTGTCCACTCATGGAAGAAAATAAGCGGTATGGCTTCAAAGGTTGTGTTCATGAATTAGGTTTGAGGAGAAAGCTATGAAGGTAAGTTGCAATAGTCAAAGAACAATATTTCTGGCAAGGAACTCTACTTATCATTCAAAGACTAAGAACATTGGTGTACAATACCATTTTGTAAGAGGTATGTTGGAAAGTAACAAGGTGCTACTGGAGAAAGTAGACACGTTGGAAAACATAGTAGAATCGTTGACCAATTCTGTGAGTGTTGTTAAGTTCTCTTGGTGCAGAGAGGCAATTAGCATTGCTTACCTAGGTATGTGAACGAGAGTTCAGGAATCTCATGTTTCAGCAAAGAATACAACAAGTGAGAGAATGTTGGGTTGTTATATTCTTTGTAGTGAAATTCGATTCGAGGTAGATTGACTGACGATCAAAGATCAAGGTGGATCAAAAACAATTCGAAGGTCTAGGAAATTTACCGAGAAAATATGAAGTCGAATATATCGAATTCAACCGACAAGAGGTTGAAGTGAGTGCGTGAGACGATAAACTAGAGACCAAATGAATGATGAATGCTAGTCGACTGGTATCCCTAACGACAGGACTTCTAATCGACTGGAAGGATTTGTAGCCAATGATATGCATGGATTTGTAACCATTTTTGGGTGCCAATATTGAGGGTTTTTCCTATTGTAAATCCTATAAATAGGCATGTTGTAAGGTCGTAAAGGATAATGTGATAATTCTAATGTTGTAATTCTAATGCATGGTAAATCATGGGTTGTTGTTCATGCATATGTAACCCGAATTGGCTACAGGGTTGTTCTTGTGCATGAAATAGGGTATGATGTTGATTGTGTCTTAGTTATGGACCAAAGTTAGACATGTAGCCTTTTATTTTGATTGAATAAGACAACAAGAGAGCATAGTGCCCAAAGGAATGTTGGTTTCTCCCGGTTAAGGGTTCCGGGGTAAAATCTCGGTGTACTGTGTGATTGCTTGTTTCATTTACGTTCTTGATTAAATTCTTCTTCTCTTCTACTAGGATTAGTGTGGAAGTGCCCTTCATTTCCTAATAGTTATTGGGCGAACATCATTCTTGGTGGGATTTTTAATTCCTTTTGAAATAGTAGATACATTTGTAGAAATTGCATAACATTCCCCAAACCTTTTGTCCCCTTTTCTTCTTTTTGGTATTCTAAGTCTTGCTTGACTTTTTCAATGAGTCCCTTAGGGGTTTTGGGTTTTCCTTTATAATTTACCACTCAATCTCTTGATGTTATTAGTCCTCTATGTCAACCAATGTTTTTTTGGGAAGTGCCTTTCCTACAAATGGTGAGGTATTCAACAATTGTTTCTTTACATCCTTCATATGGGAAGGACAATGATTCTCATTTCTTTTCCTCTAAGTGATTGTTTGTTCAACACCCTTTGATCCATGTACTAGCAATTCCCCCAAAATCCCATCTATGGTTTGGTAATGGTATTCCTTGTAACTAAACATTCCATTTGATTTCTTAGGATGCCCCATATAAGACGGTCTTGAGAATAATTCAACCTACATAGTTGAAGCACACAACACATTTCCCAATCAAGTGATTTGGGGAAAACCTGCACAAAAAGCCAATACATGAAAATGAAGCGAACAATAATTCAGTTATATAATTTCTACACTAAAAACCAAATATAGAAACAAATTCAGTAACATAGACTAGAATAACAAACCAAACACATGAATCGTTGAAAACATATTAAATCAATGGTCATGAATCCACATTAGACATCCATTGTACACAATGTTTATAGTGGGAAAATACCTAAGGATTGGGAGAAAACTCACTATTTAAGAAGGAATTTATCAATCTTTCATGTTAGAATTACAATCACTAATAATGAATGATCATTGAAAAGGAAAAGCCACCCATTTCTCTACGGGCTATCTTCTTATATAGTTTGGAATTATTGGCATAGTGAAATTTGATCATGTATCCTTTTAGTTAATGTGGTTTTATTTAGTCAAAAGTAACATTTCATCTTTTATTAAAATTGATTGTCAAATAAATGTGACTTTTATTACAAAATTGGGGTTTATTCACACCCAACATATGGCCTTGTGAAAATGTTAAAATTCTTTGAACCAAATTAGAAATGTGGTAATTTTTTCACTTTGAACCTTAAAAATAATGGCTTACCTTCACCTTCTAATTTTACAAACCAAAATGTCTCTAATGAATCATTTTTCTATAATGGAGGTCTCTAATCAATCATTTTTTTACAATAAAATCTTGGAATAATGTTCTTCGTCCATAAGAAGATTGGGGTTAGTAGACATTGCTCGTAATCCATATCAATGATAAAATTATCTCTCCTCTTGATATTGTCTTTTAATGATATAAATGAAGTTCTATTTCAATATAATACATGGATAATGCCAAGATACACTCAATCTATTTGATCATGGGAAAGGGTATATGCACTAGTTTAAGAAGCATGTAATTTAGATTAAAAGTGGAAACCTCTCTTTTTTTTCTATCACCACTTGGATGCTTCACTTCCACACAAAATTGTTTAAATGTATTATATTTTTTCCTTATTATCTATTAATTCAAATAAAAGTTAAAGCTTATGAAAATATAAAACTAAGAAAAACCAAAATAATACAAGGTTAAACATTCATGAAGATAGTAAAGTAGGGAAGGCAATCCATTATATTGAAGAAGAGGATTGCATATTAAAACCATGAAGATAGTAAAGTAGGGAAGGAAATCCATTATATTGAAGAAGAGGATTGCATACTAAAACCAATTTGACAAAAGTGAAACAAAATTAAAATTACTTAAAAACCATGAAAATTGCAAAGATTATTTATAAACAAAATCTATATCATGTAAAAAAAATATTAGTGATTTTATTTTCATGATTATAATCAATGTAAGATGGTATAAAAAGAAAGTAAAATAAACAAAACATAATCACAATTTTATGTTGTTTAAATTGCATTTTTGAATGCACGAATGAATTCAACATGTTGAAAAACTCATGAAGCACTCCAATTATACATAATCAACCACTCAAATATGTAGATCCAATAATTTCTCACCAGATTTCAAACAAATATAACGAAAATATAATCTTAAAATATCACCAAGAGATCAAAACATAGTACTTTTTAAGTAATAACCCATTAATAACCCATCTTTATAAAAAAAAATCATAAAACTAACAATCATAATATCAATTTAATATATAATTTTACCATTACCTTCAAATTAACTTAACAATCATAATATGATAATTAATATGATATATGATTTCACCATTACCTTAAAATTAAATTATTATTAAAACTTATATGCTACCCGAGTGTTAAGATATATTCGTGACATCCATCTATCTACTTTTGTGTTTTGATCGTTTACTATTAAAACTTATATGCTACCCGAGTGTTGAGATATGTTCGTGACATCCACCCTATCTACTTTTGTGTTTTGATCGTTTACTAATGTTGCAACATCAAATATACCATCTCATAC
>ML779737.1:85786-125370 GCA_009831015.1 Picea engelmannii
CTGCGGCAGAAAACTTGAATTTGTTTTTATTCTAAATATGAGCACTGATGAAAATGGTTTTATACCTGGTTGTTTGTTTTCATAGTACCCATATCATTTCATAGATTTCAAATCTGCTCTTGTATTATAGTGTGTTATGTTTGCTTCAATGAAGTAACCACTGTGGACAGTGGGAGAAGAGCGTTGGAATTTCTGGGATTAGGAAACGATCCCGACGAGGTAAATGTAAGTAGCTAAAAACTGCATCCTAACAAAATTTCATTATTGTGTGTCCCGATATCTTTATTGTATGACTCGTTGTAATATCAGAATCTGCGTCTGATGCAGGATCAGGTAAGTATGATACTCACAGACTACTGTATGCCAGGAATGTCTGGCTACGATTTGCTCAAAAAAATAAAGGTATTGTTTTGTTCTTTCCAAACGTTTAGAGGATAAACGATTGAATTCGTTTTCAAAAAGAGGGTGACTGACATGAATATATTTTGAACGAAAACTTGCAGGAATCCTCAAAGCTCAAGGAGATTCCTGTGGTGATCTTGTCCTCCGATAACGTGCCATCTCTAATTCGCAGGTAAAATCTCAATGCAGAATCGAGGTTCTTGTTTTTGAATAATCAAAAACTATACAATGGCATAGTTTGTTTGCATGACTGTTCTTACTGAGACCTGTAAACTGAATTACAGGTCTCTGGAAGAAGGCGCAGAAGATTTCATACTTAAGCCCTTACAGTTATCAGATGTAAAACGACTGAGAAATTATAATGGCAGAATTCGTTAGGACTGTACTAACTCCCTTCGGTTCAAGGTCAGGTATTGAAATCGCGGTCATGTATATAGATTATGTCTTAAAAATAAATACGAACAGTTCTGTGACGGAGGATGAAAGCCATTTTTCTCCAAGCAAATGCAGTTTACAGATTCTTTATTTGTTCATTTCACAGCACTGCAAAAGTCTATCCAAAATCTGATAATATTTTTTTCGAAATCTCACAAAATTTGTCTGTTATCTTGGATTTGTTTATAGCATAAATACTTTTTGTTGGATTTGAGCTATATAACCTTCTCAGAAAAACTTAATTGAAATTAAATATCTGAAGTTTTGAACAGATCAGAAGAAAAAATAAGTTATATTGTTATAAAAACATCGTCATTCCTAAGTTTGGATATTTTTTTTATTCTAATTATATCGTTCTAAAAACATCACCAGTCCTCTGGGATTTTTAAAATTTAAATAAGGTCTTAATTTAAAAAAAAATATGTAATTATTAAATTAAGAGTTTAATCACATGACTGTTCTCAAAACTCTTTAAAGAAAATCTACCATTTAAAGAGGACAAAACTCTTTAAAGAAAAGCTACCATTTAAAGAGGATTGAAGACAAAAATCCTTTGCTAAATATCTAATATCTTGAATACTATAGAATTAAATTAAATTGATCTTAGATTTGTTTACATGATATCTACAATTACAACTGTATCCTTAAAATAATCTTTATTTTTCACATATTCCAATATTTCTTTCATAATTTTATCCTTAAAATAATCTTTATTTTTCAGATATTCCTATATTTGTTTCATAACAGCAACTAATAAAATTACAACTTTATCGATAAAATAATCTTTATTTTTCACATATTCCTATATTTCTTTCATAACAGCCATTAATAAAATTACATCTTTATCCATAAAATAATCTTTATTTTTCAAATATTCCTATATTTTTTTCATAACAGCAACTAAGAAACCTGTAAGGATTTTTTTAGCTGATAACACTATGAAGGAGGGAAAATTTCTCCAATTTCTCAGACACTAAACAATCACTGTGATGTAAGGAAGTCTCTAGACACACAGAGCTAATGCAGGGGATTACAGTGACACAATTGGAAATCCTCGCTGACTGATATCAATATAAACAGGCAAATTAAATGAACACGGAAATTGGTTTAAATTCTAATCTGAGTGTCACTTTCATGCAATAGCAGTCACATGTGAACAATTCTTATGCAAGTGCAGTCACTTGTGAACCATTCTTAATCAAGATTGGACGATTTTGCGACTATAACACCACAACAAATGCGAAGAATAATACGCAACTTTCGAAAGGTCAATGGTAATGAAATCTGCCAACCATGAGGTATGAACAATGAGCAACTTTCAAAAGGTCGACTGTAATAACAAATCTACCAACCGTGATGTATGAAGTTGACATAGAAAAACGTCTACCAACCGTGATGTACGAAGTTGACATAGAAAAACGTAGATGGTCAATTTTTTTTTAGTTTGATTGGATTTTGTGGGTTTTGTTTTATAAGGTGATTAAAATTAACTCTAACCAAATTAAAAGTTAAAAATTGGTATAATTCAGATAAATTGGGATCTCTTAGTGATTTTGACAACTTAAATACTCTTAAATTTTGAAATATATTTCATATAAATAATAAAAATAATAAAGCTCTTACAGTGTCAACAGAGCACAGCATGACTCAATCCCAAAGCCAAGTAAGCGATTTTATGCTAGTTTGGGCTATTTTTAAGTGGATAGGCGTCTCCCCTATTGTAATGGATGGTTTAATGAGTTTTTTAATCACAAATTCCAATCTTATGGTCTACAATGAAAGATGTTGACATATTCTTTGTAGTTCACTCAAATAAATGAATAGGATTTAATATTCTTAACTTCCTTGCATTTATGAATGCCTGGGTTTCCTTGTTTACTTTTTCACATTACTTAATCTGATTAAAAAATTACTGCCCTACCCATTGATTGCCACTTTTAATAATTAATTTGTATAATCAACCTCATTACTATGTTCCAGTAATTAGAAGGACCAAACAAACGTTTATGGATGTGAAGGGTTTCAATGTTTGGCATTCTTTACAGTTAATGCAGCCATAATTCCTTTTAGTTAAGGGTTGCCAAGTTCAATCTTAATAATAATAAAATCACAAATTCTGTGAATTACAACGATTGACATTCCTTACAATTAAGGCAGCCGTAATTCCTTTCAGTTAATTCAATCTTAATAATAATAAAATCGCAGATCCAGTGGGTTGCAACGATTGGCATTCCTTACAGTTAAGGGAGCCGTAATTCCTTTCAATTTAGGGTTGCCACGTTCAATCTTAATAATAATAAAATCATTGTAATTGGAGACGCAGATCCCGTGTGCCTTACAACTGGTTTGAAAAAATTCGGAGAGGCAAATTTGGTGAGCGTGGGGCCTTCTAAAAAACTGAAACGAGAGAAAAATCTCGAGCGAGGATCAGGATTCGAAACCTCTACACTTATTACTTGAGCGACGAGAACCCTAAAGAACTGAAACAAGAGAAAAATCTCGAGCGAGGATCAGGATTCGAAACCTCTACACTTATTACTTGAGCGACGAGAACCCTAATTTTAAGTAAATAATTGATCCTCTAAATTAGTACTTTTTCTGATCTTTATAATTCCCGACTTTGATCTTCTCTGTGGAGATTTTAATGAGCCCTGAGCGGAGACAGCGAATGCTCCTGCCCTAAGCCAACCAATAAAAAATACTTGATGAGATTTGTTTTATTGGAACAAATGAATCCCAGTACTACATGAGATTGGATAAGCTTATTACTTGAGCGACGAGACCCTAATTTTAAGTAAATAATTGATCCTCTAAATTAGTACTTTTTTTTATCTTTATAATTCCCGACTTTGATCTTCTCTGTGGAGATTTTAATGGGCCCCGAGCGTAGACAGCGAATGCTCCTGCCTTAAGCCAACCAATCAAAAATACTTGATGAGATTTGTTTTATTGGAACAAATGAATCCCAGTACTACATGAGATTGGATAAGAGCCGAGCATTTGTGCTCGTTCCCCTTCGGCATCCACCCTTCATGCCATGATGTTCCCTCCACTACAGATGATGATTTCATCAGATACTCCCTATTCATGTTCTTCGCACTATGAACAAAATCCTCACTAATTAAAAAATATTTTGATAAATTTTATTGCATTCTAATTTTTAAGCAAAACTATTATCACTTGTTAATTTGTAATATTACATTGATTGTTATAAGTAAATGTGTTGTATTAGGGTTTGAGTTGTTGGACTGTATTTTTATTTTCTTTTTTTATTTGGGAGAAGAAACATAAGCAAATGGGAGAAGAAACGGACTTTCCAAGGATGTGTTTGATTCAATATCCATTCATTACTGAATTAAGGTTAGGGATTTTGATGTTAGTTACCAAATTAGGGTTAGAGATTATGATGTTAGTTAATTATTTATAGTAGGTTTTGAGTAAAATTTGTACTTTCAATCAATTTTGGTAAAGAATAGAAATAGCTTACTTTTTCTTAAAGAATTTGAATAGATATAATTTATTTTAATTTTATAATAAAATTATCAATATTATATTTGATAAAAATATTAAAATTATTAACATTAATATTAATAATAATAAAAGTAATTTTAAAAAATATATATAAATAAGTTAAAATTGAATTTAAAAAATACCTCATAAAAAGATATATTAAAATAAAGAAAAAATGAGATAGTAAAAAAATATATATTAAAATAAAGAAAAGATGGGATAGTAAAATAGCAAAATACAAAATACACTAAATAAATTTAATCAGATTTCAAATCCATTTAAGCAAATTATACACTATTTAAAAATTATAGCAAATTATACACTTAAACAATTTTGAAATTTTTAAACAAAAATTCGTTTAATTCATTAATGTATTTCAATAGTAAAATAGTAAAATACAAACTAAAATTTCAAAAGACAAAGTACACTAAATGAATTTAATGAGATTTCAAATTCAATTAAGCAAATTATACACTATTTAAAAATTATAGCAAATTATACATTTAAAATTTTCAAAATTATTTAAAGATATTTTTTCTTTTATATGCAAATTTTTAAGTGTATATATTTTTTTAAATTTTTGCTAGTACACTAAATGAACTTAATCACTTACATGAATAAACTTAACATGTGTACTAAGTTAAGTTAATATATTTCAATTTTTTTTGTGTATTCAAATATTTATATAATTGTGCAACACTACCAATAGTATTAATGTAAAAATTTAATAGTAATAAACACTATTTTAATTGTTTATATATTAAAAATTTATAGACTTTTTTTAACTATATAATATATAATTAAAAATATAGTTTATATAGTTATAAATGACCATAACACTCCTCTTTACTTTAATGGTTTCAGAATATGGATTTAAATGAAACTTTTCTATGAGTAGGAGACTTGTAACAATAATAAATCATCATCAAATTTCAAGTTGATTTTCTATCAATGTCTTTAGAATTAGTATAAATTGTCATGTGCAACTCTTTAAACAAGTTGATTTCCTTTAAATGTTCGTAGGATAAATTATCATCTATAATGTATAAATCAAGTAGATTTGTTATCAATGTCCTTGGAACAATATAACTCATCATCTACAAAGATCCATATGATTTGTTATCAAATCTCTTATAATAACTATAACTCATTAAACAATTTGTTGTTACAATGTGATGAACATAGTGTTGAGTCTTTCAATTTGACAAACATTGCATCGAGTTTCGCAATTTAACGGACATAACCATATTTTCTCAATGTGATGAACATGACTTGCCATAACCATATTGTCACACTGTGACAAACATAACCATATTGTTGTAATGCCATGAACATGACTTGTCATAACCAGATTATTGCAATGTGACAAACATAACCATATTGTCACAATGTGACGAACATGAATGACCATAACCACATTATCACAATGTGACGAACATAACCATATTGTTGCAATCTGATGAACATGACTAGCCATACCCATATTGTTGCAATGTGATGAACATCGCCCCATTGTCGAAATAAATATCATGTCATCGCTATGTGATGAACATAAGACATTTATTTTTATCACATGTCCATTCGACATATGATGAACATATGACAGTCTTCTTCATCACATTGCCACTTTTTACTTAAATGACATGTCATTGTAATATGATGAACATAAACCCCTCATCGCAATATCACCGTCATTGTCAATATGCGACAAACAATATATTGTCGTCGCAATGTGATGAACATAGCTCCATCATTGCAATGTGATGAAAATATCCTCTCATCATATTGTGATGCAAATATCTTGTCGTTGTAATCTCGCGAACTTACCCCCTCCCTTGCAATGTGAGGAACATATCCATATTGTCAAAATGTGACGAACATAACCATATTGTCGCAATGTGATGAACTTAGCCTTATACATTGAACATATAATGTCACAAACATAACCATATTGTTGCAATGTTACGAACCTAGCCTTCTACGTTGAACATACGATGTGACGAACATAACCATATTGTCGCAATGTGATGAACATAAATATGGTTGACTTTGATTGACCATGACCATGGTTGACCATGGTTGAAAATAGTTGAACATGGTTGGCCATAACCATATTGTCACAATGTGACGAACACAACAATATTGTCACGATGTGAAGAACATGAGTGGCCATAAAAATATTTTTCACAATGTGACGAGCATGTCTTGTCATAACCATATTGTCACAATTTGATGAATATAACCATATTGTCGCAATGTGACGAACATGACTGGCCATAACCATATTGTTGCAATGTGAAAAACATAACCTCATCATCACAATGTGATGAAAATAACCATATTGTTGCATTGTGATGAACATAACCTCATCGTCCTAATGTGATGAACATATCCTCACCACCTGTGACACAGATATCGTATCGTCATAATGTGAAAAAACAACATACGAACCTGGCCTTATACCCTGAACATACAATGTGATGAACATAACCATATTGTTGCAATGTTACGAACCTAGCCTTCTACGTTGAACATATGATGTGATGAACATAACCATATTGTTGCAATGTGACGAACATAAATATGGTTGACCTTGATTGACCATTTCCATGGTTGACTATGGTTAACGATGGTTGACAATGGTTGAACATGGTTGGCCATAACCATATTGTCACAATGTGACGAACACAATGATATTGTCACGATGTGAAGAACATGAGTGACCATAAAAATATTTTTCGCAATGTGACGAGCATGTCTTCTCATAACCATATTGTCATAATTTGAAGAATATAACCATATTGTCGCAATGTGATGAACCTGACTAGCCATAACCATATTGTCGCAATGTGACAAACATAACCTCATCATCACAATGTGATGAAAATAACCATATTGTTGCAATGCGATGAACATAACCTCGCCGTCCTAATGTGATGAGCATATCGTCACCACTTGTGACACAGATATCATATCGTCATAATGTGAAAAAACAACATACGAACCTGGCCTTATACGTTGAACATACGATGTGACAAACATAACCATATTTTCCCAATGTGATAAACATAAATATGGTTGACATTGATTGACCATGACCATGGTTGACTATGGTTGACCATGGTTGACAATGGTTGAACATGGTTGGCCATATCCATATTGTCACAATGTGATGAAGAAAACGATATTGACCATGACCATTGACCATGGTGGACAATGGTTGACTATGGTTGACTATGGTTGACAATGGTTGACAATGGTTGACAATGGTTGGCCATAACCATACTGACAATGTGACGATTGAACATGACCATTGTTGACTATGGTTGACCATGGTTGACAATGGTTGAACATGGTTGGCCATAACCATATTGTCACAATGTGACGAACACAACGATATTGTCACGATTTGAAGAACATGAGTTTCCATAACAATATTTTTCTCAATGTGATGAGCATGTCTTGTCATAACCATATTGTCGCAATGTGACGAACATGACTGGCCATAACCATATTGTCATAATGTGACGAACATAACCTCATCATCACAATGTGATGAAAATAACCATATTGTTGCAATGTGATGAACAAAACCTCGTCATCCTAATGTGATGAACATATCCTCACATCTGTGACAGAAATATCCTATCGTCATAATGTGAAAATCAATGTCCTGTCATCACTTTGTGATGAACATTGCCCCATTGTCGAAATAAATATCCTGTCATCGCTATGTGATGAACATATGCCATTTATTTTCATCACATGTCCATTCAACATATGATGAAGATACGACATTTATGTTTATGAAATTGCCACTTTTTCCTTAAATGACATGTCATTGTAATGTGATGAACATAAACCCCTCAACGCAATATCCCCGTCATCGTCAATATGTGACAAACAATATATTGTCATCGCAATGTGATGAACGTAGCCCCATCATTGCATTGTGATGCAAATATCCTCTCATCATATTGTGATGCAAATATCTTGTCGTCGTAATCTAGTGAACTTATCCCCTACCTTGCAATGTCACAAAAATAACCATATTGTCACGATATGATGAACATAGCATCGCCATCCCAATTTCATCAAAATAGCTTCATCGTCGCAATGTTACATGAATATCATGCTGTCATAATGTGACAAACACTTCCAAATTTCACTATCTGAATGTCGTCTGTAGTGTTTGTCAACTATGGTCATGGCCAACCATGGTCACCTATGGATAACAACTGTCAAACTTGGTTAACCATTGTCAACAATAGTCAACCATAGTCAACCATGGTCATGGTCATCCAAGGTCAACAATAATGAAGGTCATCCATAGTGAACGTCAATCATAGTGAAGGTCTACGAAAGTTAACCACAGTGAAGGTTTATGGAAGTTAACCATGGTCATGGTCAACCATAATTAACCATGTCAACCATAGTGAACCTTTCCTTCCCAAAGTTGGCAAATTTCTACGATGAACATACGACATTTATGTTCATCACATTGCCAATATTTACTTAAATGACCTGTCATTGCAATGTGATGAACCTAAAACCCTCGTCCCAATATCCCCATCGTCGTCAATATGTGACAAAAAATATAATGTCGTCGCAATTTGATAAACATAGCCTCGTCATTGGAATGTGATGCAAATATCCTGTCATCATGTTGTGATGCAAATATCTTGTCATCACAATCTAACAAAGATAGCCTCATCATCACAATGTCATCAACATAGCTTCATTGTCACAATGTTATGCGAATATCATGTCATCATAATGTGACAAACACTTCCAAATTTCACTATCTGAATGTCATCCATAGTCATAGTCAATTATGGTCATGACTAACCATGATCGTTTATGGACAACCATTATCAAACATGGTTATCCATTGTCAACCATGGTCAACCAAAGTCAACTATGGTCATGGTCAACCAAGTTCAACCATAATGAAGTTCATCCATAGTAAACGTCAACCATAGTGAAGGTTTATAGAATTTAACCACGATGAAGGTCTAGGGAAGTTAACCATGTCAACCATAGTGAACCTTTCCTTCCCAAAGTCAACAAAGTTCTACCAAATTTATCGAGGCCAACCATATTGAAGCATGGTCATTGTAAATTACTCTATTAATGTATTCCTAATTTATTAATGTATTATTACTTTAATAATGTATTACTAACGTATTAATCTATTATTACTTTAATAATGTATTACTAAAGTATTGATACCTTTTTAATGTATCAATTCTTTAAAATTATTTTTTTAATATCAATAGTTATCTTTTATTATAAATATTAATATTAATATTTTAGTGTATTAATAATATTAATAAATACATTATTAATAATTTATTTAATGTATAAACTAATTAATATTTAATATTACTTAATAATATTAATGATAATAAATTCAGTATTAATAATGTATTTAATGTATTAACTAATTAATAATTTAATTATTTATTATTAATGTATTAATACTTTAATGATGTATTTATTAAAATATTAATATTTTAATAATGTATTGATACTTTTTTAATGTATTAATAATGTTTTAATATCAATATTTATGTTTTAATATAAATATAAATATTTATATCTTAGTGATTAAGAATATTAATAAATACATTATTAATATTATATTTAATGTATAAATTAATTAATATACTTTACATTATACATTAATGTATATATTAATTAATACATTACATTATTGTTGTATCATTCAATTAATAAGCTACTCTATACATTAATGTATATTAATATTTTAATTTATACATTACATTAATACAATATATCTATCATTACATTATTAATATTTTGTTTTATTACTTTATTCATATTTTTGCAATGTATTAATTCATAATGTATAAATTTATTAATTAATTAATATATTACACTATTAATGTATCAATCAACTACATTATACATTAATGTAACTTCATACTTTAATTTATAGATTATATTTATACATTATCAATATCTATTACATTTACATTAATAGATCTCATTAATTTATATACATTAATATAATATTAAAGTAATAATTAATTAAAACATTAATTATGTATTAATATATTAATGGTGGTCGAGAAGACATGTCCTTTGTCAACTAGCAACAACCACATTAAGTAAAAAGTGGTTGATATATGCCAATCGACGCCATTAATTTTAAAAAGGTGGAAAATGGCGTCGATCGACGTATATCAACCACTTTTTACTTAATGTGGTTGTTGCTAGTCATATAATCTGAAGACAAATCAAAGATACGAGATACACAACATGATAGCCTCATGTCTAACGGATTTGAAGGTAGTCTAGTATGGCACTTAGACATGTAGCAAGTCACATAATGAAATACGTTATACATAGCTAGATAATGAAATACGTTATACATAGCTACAAAAAAGGCAGGTCCAAACAAAATAACCCATTCACCTAATCAATTGTTTTGAGTTTGAATTTTTTTAAAGAATAATTTTGGTAAACTTGAATTTTTTTATATTTTTTTTTGTAAATTAACCAAAAATTTTCAGTTTGAACTTTTCTTTTAAAGAATATTTTTAGAAAATTTGAATTTGAGATGGATTTAATTTATCATACTTCCTTCTAAGAGGTAAAAAAGTTCAAATATAGAGGGGATAGGGTGTGAATATCTTTGTAGACTTTACCAGTCAAATAGCTTGGGGGAGGGGCTCCTTTGTCCCAAAAACAAGAGGGTCTCATACATCAATTTGGTGTGGTCGTGACCTTAAAATTAGAATATTATTATTATTATTCTCCTAATCCACGAGGGTCGACTTATGGTCATGTTGACGGGTCTAAATTCATTGGACAACAGGAAGGGGTTACCCCCAGTAAGAAGTCCCAATTAGCGATCCAAATTTATGAGTGGAACGAATTGAAACACATATCTATAACACTAACACAAAGATATAGTGAACAATAACAAAGATAATTAGAAAAACCCTAGACATCCAAAAACCTAACCCTAGGAGATGAAGCGCTAAAAGTCATGTGGGCCCTAATGGAGTAAGTCCATACATCAACTTCTCGGGGTTGTAAATTTTGCATACGATCTTTGTTTTAAGCATGCGATAGTCCGTTGGAAAAATCTATCCGAGGAATACACTTGTTGTCATCAAATAGTGAATTTGTTTATAGTGTGACTGTGGCGAGCCCAAAAAATGTTGTGTAGATCCTCAAAACGACCCCAGAAGTTTAGGACCCAAAAAGATAGAAAAAAATTGCCAAGATGAAAATTGTATGTGAGCCAGGTGGAAGAGTTGGGTGGCCATCGATATCCACCTAGATCAATCATGCCTCCTTAGGCAACAAGGATCTCTATTGTGTTCAGTTCACCCATCAGATGAGGAAAGTTTTGTTAAATTTGGTCCCGGGTGAGCCACTTTCCTTGGTGCAGGAGCTACCTCGCTTTGACAACACGATAAAGTTCAATCTTCTATTGGAAAGTTCCCTTGACCCATGTCTCCATGATATGATCAATGGATGCATGTTCCCTGCAGTCAGGTTTGAGCTCTATTGATGTCAATTGTTCTGATATCTCTTAGATGTCCAATAATGGTGGAACCTATGGATGAAGGAGGTCCACAATAAACATTGGGTGCAAGCCAAGGAACGGGGAAATGTTGATCTCAAAATCATTTTCACCCATAGTCTTGGTGATGGTGTAAGGTCCACAACAGAGTGGGAGAATATTCCAATGGGGTCCTGTAAGGCGTTTTTTTTGCAAGTGAAACCAAACTTTATCTCCCATTTGAAACTTGTGTGTCACCCGGTGTTAATAATGGCATTGCTTATACTTGGCATTAGACTTCTGCAAAATATCCTAAACTTGTTGGTGGATGTGATGGATTCATCCAATGAAATAGGTGGCTTTGTTAGGTTAGGTTTGAGCATGGGACGATTCCTCCTATGTGGATGCAAGGGGTAGTGCAACATCCATGGGACCCAATGGTTGAAATCTCAACCCCACCTGAAAGGGGTTGTGGTCGGTTGAGCTATGTATGGCTATGTTGTAACTATCATGAACATAGTGAAGACTCTCATCCCATGTGAGTAGATTCTTTGAATTGTACATGTGCAAGATATGCATGATCATTATGTTGACGACCTCAGTTTAGCCATTCATTTGGGGGTAGAATATAGTGCATGTGGTGAGCTTGGTGTTGAGCCATGACCAAAGGATCGACTAGAATGTTTTGAGGAATTGTATGTCTCGATCTAATACGATGGTTTATGGTATCCCAAAATGTACCCATGCGCATTCCAAGAAGAGCTTGGCAATGGCATCTGCTATGATTCTCTTCTTGCAGGCAGCCATAATCGCCATCTTGGAAAATTGATCAACAACCACAAAAGGGTGTTGAAAAAACATGTCGGGAGTAGGAAGAGGGCTGTACATGCCTTGTTTTTTAATGGTCAGTTTGTAAATGGCACAAGTCATGTAGGACTTGATATACTTTCTCACATATTATCGAAGTTTTGGCCAATAGAAATGTTGTTGCAACACCACCACTGTATTTTCTACGTCAAAGTGTCCTGCCACTCGACTGTAGTTATATTCTCAAATTAGCTTTGATCACTCACTTGATGGGATACAGATATGGCCCAGATGGAACAATGACTCATCCTAAAGATGGAAATCAGTGACAATTGTGTTTATGCCCAGCATATGGTAGGTAGTGGATAAATTAGGATATTTCTCTTAGAATTGGGGTCATATGAAGGTCTCATATCCACAAGAGTATAACACCATGGTTAGTGCTGCAACTAGAGGTCAATTGAGGCAGTCAACGACGCGGTTTTTTCTCCCTATCTTATACTTGATGCTAAGATGGAATTGTTGCAAGTATGTGGACCACTTCTGATGGTGGTCGTTCTACAATCTGCCTTATGTTTGCATGAAATGAAGAAGATTATGATTAGTGTGGATGATTGTCTCCTTCCCAAGAATGTAATGCCTCCACTAGCAGCAGTCTTATACAATGGATTACATTTCTTTGTCATAAGTGGGGTACTTATGGATGGTATCTGATAGTGTCTCACTATGATGGGCCACGGGATGTCCATGTTGAGTGTGAACTATGCTCACAACATAGTCTAAAGCATCTCTCTCAATCTGAAAAGGTTTTTGCAGGTCAGATAATGAGAGCACTGGGTTGAGCACAAGCAATGCTTCAAATCATCGAACATTTTCTGTTGCGACTGGTGCCACATGAATTTTTTCCTTCCAACACCCTTGGTCACTTTTCTAAGGGCCCATGCAATGTGGGAGAATCCCAAAACGAACCTGTGATAGAAATGACAAGGCCTAAATAACTCTGAATATTATTGAGTGTCATCGGGGCTAGCTAGTCACAAATGACATGGATCTTGGTTGGATCGACATGCACCCATGCTCATCAATAATGTAGCCTAGTTACTAGACCATGTTCATGTCAAAGGAGCATTTTTTCAAATTTTCATATAGCTTGCATTGCCTCAAAGTGTGAAGAACCCATTGAATATGATGCAAGTGTTCCACCCAACTCTTGCTAAAAATGAATATGTCATCTAAATACACCACCACAAAATAATTTGTGAAAGGCCACAAGATATCGTCCATCATCCTCATGAAATTTGTTGGGTAATTTGTCATGTTGTATAGTTGGTTTAGATAGTTGGTTGTCATTTATGTCAACCCTTGGAGAGTGATCTTAAAGATTTATCTCAACCCTTGGAGAAGTTTATAATCGCTAGAGATATGGAGGATATCATTGGACATTTGGTTATCATTTATATGATTGAGATTGATGGTGAATTAATTGGGTACATTTGATGTAGTCTACATGTTTCCCCAAAGGTATGAATATGGGACCCAAAGTTGATTAAAGATTATGGACATGAAGGATAATGACATTGCAAGTAATACTATCATATATGGATAATATATATCATGTTATTTCCAGTGATATGTGGAATGCCACGTGTATCCTCACGGTTAGGGAGATATGGCCTTGTAAAGTTGGAAGCCCCAAAGAGTGGTCAAGAAGACCCTAGTTAGTTACAAGTCTTAGTCAAAGGGTAAAGTGGTTGCAAAAAGAAATCCCTAAAGTAAGGAGAGAGGTTATTATGAAAAAGTATGTAAACACCTCAAGGAGTCTCTCATAAGTACACATATACACTCATTTATTGATTATATATCTTGTGAAATAGTAATATTTTGCTAAGGATTGTGAGGACATATTTTTCTAATGTATCAAAGGAAGGTCAAAGGAGAAAGTCTCAAGGTTAGAGAAAACCCTAGTTTCTAAGGTATCCATGGGTTCCAGGTCAAAAGGGTGCACATGTATGCGGGATGGAGTAAAGGAAAGCATAGATATCTGTGGGATGTAAAATGGAAGGTTGTGTATCTGTGAAAATATAATGAAGGTTTGAGTAGATGTTTGTACCAGGTCCCTAAAAGTCTCAAGGAAGTCTACAGGTCAACATCTTACTTCTTCAAGTCAGCTTCAGAGGTATTGGTATGCTTTTGTACTTGTTTTGATGGTTACTTTTTGTAATGGTATGGTATATTCTTGAGATATAATTGGTATGGTTGGATATGGTATATGTTCAATGGTTGGATGAGTGAGTAACACTCTTATGTATGGTACAATACTGATATGGTTCTTATAGTTCACATATTTGAGCTACATGTACTTGGTTGAGGGATATATATGCTATATGGTGATGTATGCATGATGGACATGCATAGGTTATTATACATGCTTCATTGATAATATGGTACATATATGCATATGGTTGATGATATGGTATATGGAATAGATTGTACATGGTTGATGCTCTAGTTCAGGATTCACTATTCATTGTCAATTTATATTTTGATTCATGATTGATGCATGAGATAATATGTATATTGGTATACACTTGATGTATGGTATGGTACAGGTTTAGATGGTTGATGATCACATACATGTTGATGAGACAGTGACAGAGTTGTGACAGAGATAGTGACACTAACAAAGTAGAAACATAAGAAATGATAGATAAATTGGAAGAGCTTTGTGGTAGTCTGAGAGTTGCAGTGAAGGAATCCATAGACATCCACATGTTGCAATATAGACAAGTTGTGAATTTGCAGAGAATGTTTTGAAGAATAATGGTACATGTTGTGACAAGCATTCAGTGAAAGTAACAGGTTATGGTAGTGACATATACATTTTATTTGATCCAGTGATAGTGACATGTCATCTACATTTGGCACTTATATTTTAGGGTGGTTGGACGGGGCAAGGAAAGGTGGTTGTAGCCACCTTCTAGTTGTTGTTGGAGAACCCATGGGGTTGTAGCCTCCTTCTGGTTGGAGCTAGAAAATCAAGGAGTTGTAGCTTCCTTTAGGTTGGAGCCTAAGAATAGGAGGTTGGAGCCTCCTTCCAGTTGTATCTAGAGAATCATAAGTTGGTGCTTCCAATGAATTTTTTATTCTGAATAAAACATTCATTGGAATATATATAAGAAAAGAATTTTGTGATTTTCTCCCATTTGGGTTTCCACATTCATATCAGTGTTCTATACTCTTGATGTGATTTGATGTGATGCTCACGATTACATTCTTTATTCTTATGATATGTGATACATTTTTTATAAATTTGTATTGGTGAGGCTAAAGAATATATAAACTATGGTTAAAAGAAAATTATTTCTCATTACTGATTCACCCCCCCTATTAGTAATCCAACATTTCAAGACAAAGGGAATGACCATCCATTAAAAAAAATATTCTTTTCACTTGAAGGTAGTCTTCCATACATTGGTCTGCTCTATTGGGACCTAATGCTAGTCAGACTTCAGATCAATCTTACTAAAGTATTTGGCCCCCTTGAGATGGTCAAGCAGATCGTCAATTTGGGGAATTGGGTACCGATACCGGACTATGATTTTATTTAGGGACCGATAATCAATATAGAGTCTATATGTCATGTATTTCTTCCGCACAAGAACGATTGAGCTTCCACAAGGTGATGATTTTGTTTGGATTTGCCCCTTTTCGAGCATCTCTTGGATCTGACTCTTGGGTAGAAATGTGTTGAGGGTTAGATCGATTGAATGCTTGACCTGAAAGTATGGAGGTACCTCAGTGGGTGAGGAGAAGATGTATTTGTATTTTTCCATGACCTTATCCACTTGATTCTGTTGTGTGGAGAGACATGTCATGAAGGCCATGGATGTGGTTGCAACCTTCTTCTCACTTTGAGCATGAATCACAAAGAATACAAACTTCCTGGTCTAAGAAATGACCTTCCTCCATTTCTTGGAAGATATCAAGGAAATGGAAGTGGGTGGGACTACCTCATGTATTATGTATAGTTTTATGTTCAAAGTAATAGTAACACTACGAGGCCTAGACTCCTATACAACATGAAAATTACATAAAAGAACATCACAAACTTCAACGGGGTATACATCACACAATAACTCATCTTTGAAGGTCTTGATGCCATAGGTCATGAAACACTATTGGCTAATGCGAAGATCTCTCCCTTGGTGGAGTCATCCAATGGTATATGATTGTGGGTGTGATGTTGTCGATAATGCAAACTGCTTGATGATCTCCATTGAGATGAGGTTCTTCTTTGTCTTCCCATTGTCCTTATTTTTTTGTGGCTTAGACTGGTTGTACTGAGGCTATCCATCCTTTCTTTGTCCTTTTTTTTGTGAATTGGGGCTGCCTTTTCCCTTCTTTTTTTGTGAGGGGTTGCCAGAACCAAATTGTCATGTATTTTGTTTAAGCTTCTGCTCGATTTTGATACCATATCGATAGGTCATGCGTAAGGAAGATATGTACAAAAACTCTATTGTCTTTATTTATCTATGCATACCATTGCGATTCTTCAACACCATATGTCACTCATAGTCTTTGATATCGATCTTGGTGCACAAGGTATGGAAGACATTGGTGAACTATGACACTGTTTGGTCCCTTTCTTGCCACAGTGTGTTCCATATTTTATATAAGTCATCATAACTTCCAACATGGTAGTATTCTTCCTTAATAGAATTCCTGAAAGAACTCCAAGTGCATGCGACTACAAATAATGGAAATTCCTCTGTTTCCTTTTTCTCACAGAAATTCTCCCACCAATCTTTGACATGGGGGACGACCTTAAGGAGCACAAATGTAATCTTTTCTCTATAAGAAAAATTATGGATAGAAAAATACCCTTCTAGAAGGTTTAACCATTTGTATAAAGGATCTGTATCTATCTAACCTTCAAATATAGGAATATCAAAATTGATTTGTACATTGAAGAGGGAGGTTCCTCCACTTGAGGAAGATGCATCACATGTTGGCAGTCCTCGAAAGATTTGTGAAAAATTATCCATGATATCGTTCCTCTATTGAGCGAGGGCTTCCACAATAAATAGTTTGAAGGGATATCATTCCCCATCATCTCTCTTTTCTTCCCCCATGGGCATCCATCAGGTTCTACAAGTTCAATCTTTCAAATCCTCAACTGGTTCGAGTCCCAACTTCTTATACCGTGACCTCATTGGGGACATGCATAGAGAAACAAATGAAGAGAAGACCTCTCTAATACCATTGATCCAGATTTATGAGTGAAATGAAATGAAACATAGATATGTAACACTAACATAGATATATAGTAAACAATAATAGAGATACAGTGAAACATAACTTCTACTCAATAAAGAAATCTATTGAAACTGTAAAATGAATAATGAAACAATCTTGCTCCAATGGTGGTAACTAATCTATGAGAAGAGATGTGGCATCTACGCGCATTCCCCTGATCACGTTACAATGAGGCATATAATCCTTTCTAGCATCAATAAGTAATCATAAAAACCCTAGACTTCCAAAAACATAACCATAGGAGGTGAAATGCCAAAATTCATGTGGGCCCCAATCGGGTAAGTTGGTACATAACCTTCCCGGGGTCGTAAATTTTGCATACGATATTTGTTTTAGGTGCACGATATCCTTTTGGAAAGGTATATATGAGGAATACACATGTTTTTTCCACACTCTGAATCTATTTACAGTGTGACTATGGTGAGCCCAAAAAATGTGTATTAGGGCCTCAAAACGACTCCGGAAGTTTAGGACCGAAAAAGCTAGAAAAAATTGGCAAGATGAAAACTATATGTGAGACAGTTGGAAGAGGTTGGTGGCCATTGATATCCACCTATATAAATTAGGCCTATCATCATTTGGAATAGGGAACCCATCTGTATTCTATCCCCACAACCATTGTTGGTTTGGTTTTACCGGTTGTGGCCCGATCCACTGATGACGTTGAATCATGGATGGTTATGAAAACTGAAGATGTAGATGAAGACTATGTAAATGGAGGAATCTAATATACTTCTAATCTATCCCATCCTATATAGTGGTGAATTAATGTAATTGAATGACATGTAACGCTAAACTAACTCTACAAATAGCTTCATCTAGATAGTTGTAAGGAAGATATAAAGTTAAATAACACATGCACGTGAATATATAACCAAAATAGTCTAAGTCACTTTATCACATACATTGGAAAATCATATGCTCAATACATGAGAAATAATGAAGAATAACAAAAATGCAAGAAAACACATTGCGTCAGAATAGTCCATAAACAAACATGCTCTTACAGCCCATGTGAACAACTAACATTGTACTTGAAATAGTTCGCAGTAAAACAACAACGTATGCGAGTCCTTATCTCTATCAAAAGTTGGACCCTGAGGGATTCTCCATATTAACAGTTTCAACAATAGTACATGAAAACTCTAATGAAATCTCTCCAATTTTAGTTGACACTCTATTCGCAAAGTAACTCTGAAGTGTACAATGTTTAAAGAGCCAAATGCCCTTTCTTTGGGTACAATTTTAGTATTTATTGGGGAACAATATGACTCTTGTCCTTCACCTACCTTTGTGACCTTTTTCCTTCCAACATTTTTCCTTATCCTCGTTGTGATGGTGAGTAACAAAGAGAGCAGTTAAATTTTGAAATTTTCCCCTAAAGCTGGTGGGTTGTCATGGATTTTGTTCATATGTTCTTTGCACATCATGAAGATTGTCTTAGGCATGGGAACATCTTCGTCATTGGAGTTTGATAGTTGATCGTCATGGAGTTTCTAGATATTCTCTTCATCCATTTTCCTTAGATTTTCTTTGCTTCTCCTCTATCACTGATACATCTGTCATTATTTCTCTTTCATCTTCATTGGTTGTAGATCTCATCGTGAGGATGTTGAGAAGGAACCTGCTCTACTCAATACTTAAAGAAAATTGCATGTGGAGGCAAGAAATTAATTCTATAAACCTTTTTCTAACGCTCTTTGAGAAACTTTTAAGTCTTCATAACTTTCTCATACATCCTCTGATTGGGGTGTCTTCTTTTGTGTTGTGAAGAATGCAGGGAGGCACTTCTGGCGAGCCAACTGACTACATTATTCAAAAATTTCATTGGTGTAACGACTGACAATGATGGTTTGGGAGATAACTTGTTGGAGATCATTTTGGAACTTTCGGGCATCAGATTTCGATTCCATTAGTTGCATTGGAATCATAATGGAAAGAAACATATGACTAGCTAGTTTTGAGGATGAAAATTCAACTTTTACGGATGCCAAAAAAATGTGCTCAAAGGATTTTTTTAATGGAAGTTTGGGTCCCATGTTCATTGATACTTCACCCAAACTAAATTTCGTCAATTCATGTACCATATATGATGTATAGGGACTTGGTTCATCCATTAATGTTGGAGTGATTTATCAGTAGCATGAAATTATACATCCACCAAAATAATGCAATACCAATAGGTGTTGTGGTTAACCCATCTTATGTTACGCGATGCTTTCACAATGAATATTTATTCATAACATCAATAAACACGAAGAAAACAAGATAGTACCATGTGCATGAATAAATCCACTGGGAACACTACAAACCTGATTACGTCTACAATATGGAGTGGATCAAGTGAGATAGGAAATCACTGGCTAGCTTTCTAGATAGGTGTGGAGAGTTTAGTCATTGGGAGTATAAGGACATTGATAGATGAGCATAGCAAGAAGGATACAGGATGGGAGGAGGATGAAATAGGATACATAACAGAGGTGAGCATTGCTTACCTTATCAACATTGGCGAGATAGAGAATATCATCGTCGATGCACTTAGTGACAACGAGGGGTCGAAATCCTTTTGTTGAGGTATCGAGGATAGGCAAGGGAAACTTGTAAACAGGAAATGCATCGACGATGAAGAGGAAAACCTCATCAATATGCAATGAAATGAATTGGAAGAGAGGGGCGTTTTCGATATGAGATGTTTGAGAAAAAGTGAAATGGATTCAATCGGTGAAATGTGTGCACATGGGGAAGATAATTAATCGCATGGACACTACTAATGTGTCAATATTGATCATGCACGTTTCATCGATGATAGGAATGTGTGTCAGTGAATTTTAGCAGAGGTGCACTGGAATGTCATCCAAATTCGAAGGGGGGTCATTTATATTGATGCAAGAGCATCGTCAACATCAAGCGAGCGTGGGGGCAAGCGCCACACATTTTGAGCATATGTTAAATTGTTTAAAATTTTGAAAAAGGGATGCGCCAAACTTAAATGTGATAGTTAATAAGAGGCGTACTTATGCATTGTGTTGGACCTTGAGCGATCCATTCTCATCCATAGTAGGTCAAAGGCATTTATGTAAGTAGGTAGATTTTAATATTGGATTAGACAGTTTTAGAAGGAGTGGAGGGAAAATGGATATAGACACCCTCACTGTGCATTGTAACATTATTCAGGAATAGTTAGAAGCATTGGAGCATAGAAGAGAAGTAGAGAGTTGTGTAGAACACCCATGTACTGATATTTGGATTAATAGAAAAAGATTGATTCAAATTCATGGTTTGTGTTGTTCTCTGAGTATTGATGTTATGCTCTTGAATGTTTTCTTCTTGGTATACATTTTCTTTTATTATTTGTGTATGTGATTTCATGGTTTGAGTTTGAAGTCTCAAGGAAGAAGAAATGAGTTTCAATTGTTTCTCTATCTGAGCAAGGATTCATGCAAGGAGTGCAGTTGAAGTCGTCCGCAAGGAGTGTGTTGACAAAAGGCTCAAATAGTTTAATTCTTGTTCTCAATAACCCAGAAGTGAAATTGGGTTATACAAGCCATGCAAGGAGTGTGCAGGCTAAGGAGAGTCTCAGTTGTGAATCTGAGTTAAGTATTTAAGGACTGTTGCTGCAGGCATGCAAAAAGTCGGGAGAATGAAACACTAGGAAGTGGTTGAGAATTGTTGCAAGGATTGTGTGCAAGAGTCTTCGTAAAGATTTAGAGTTGGGTGGAAGCTCAGGAGGGATAAGGATTTGAAGCTCATCAAGGGAAGCTATCGATGGTCAGAAATCTGTGGGGAGGATTAGCAAAATCCCGTCAGCCGTTAGATCTGCCAGAGGAACGAGTGGGGTTACAGCTGTCTCCGGAGTTCAAGCTCTAGAGATTGTGGACCGTCAGATCTCATTCAAACACCCATTAGCCATTGGATCAACCAGGAGTTGCACAGAGTTTAAGCTTCATGAACAGGAGGAGGAAAGTCCCGATGGGAGGAGAGGCCATCGGGATTTCGGCAATCACGAAATCGAGTCACGAGGACGAGTGATCGAGAATTTTCATAGTGAAAATCCCGGAGTCAATCTGAGTCGTCCATCTTGAGGAGACAGGTGGTAGTCATCAAGAGCCCATCGACATTTCGACTATTGGGGTTCGAAGTTAACAGAGGAATTGTGGACATCAGGCATCGAAAGTCTCGAAACCCTGAGATTGAATCAGGACCGTCCATCTTAAGAGGATACGTGGTGAAGATCTAAGCTCTTGGGAAAAGTCCCGAAAGGAAGACTCCATCGGAGTTTCAAGATTTGGAAAATCGGGAGTTTTGAGGGTAAAGGATCGGGAAAATCCATGTTGGAAACCCCGTAGATGATCGGAGTCGTCCATCAGTTGGGACACGTGGACGAGATCGGGAGTCCATCAGAATTTCGGTCATCGGGACTCATATAGGTAAGTGTTTTGGTTTGCAGATTGGTGAAACAGCGAGGACCGATCTGAACTGTCCATCCACTTGGGACACGTTTCAGAGATCTAAAGGGAGTCAGAGTTCGGCATTTCGTGAGTCCAAGGGACGAGGCATCCAGGACATCAGAAGTCGCAAAATCCTGAGGGAAAACCAGGTTCGTCCATCTTGGGAGGATGCGTGGAAGCAATCGAAGACATCGGGAAAAGTCTCGACAAGGATATCGTCCATCGGTGTTGGGGTCATTGGGATATCGGGGATCCTTGTGACAAAGTGTTTATGCATTTTGAAATCATGAACCACGAAACCTCGATGAGGAGGAAGGTGCCACCCTGTGGCCAACTGTCAGTACGTCGAAAAGGAGGGAAGCGCCATTTGCGGGAGCCAGCTGTAAGCCTGGCGGAGAATCAGGATTCGAGGGATCGTGAATTCTGAGGGTGAGTGCATTTTGGCATTAGAAACCCCGTAGCCCCAACGAGGGATAAGACAGCAGTCATGGGGTAACAGTCATATGGCCAAAGCCTATCTCCAGGAGGGCTAACGCGTAAAGAGCGCGTCGGGATTTGAAGGATCGTGAGTCCTGAGGGCATGTGTATTTCAACATTGAAATGCTCGAAACCCCGATGGGAGTTATGACTATGGTCATATAGAGGAGGTCCCATGGACAAAGGGATTATCCTGGAGGGCTAACAGGAAATTGAGAGTATCGGGATTTCGAAGCCAAAAACCCCGACGAGAGGAATATAAGGCTGCGGTCTTGTGGAAAGTGATCGCGTGGAATAAAGACTTAGCCTGAGGGCTAAGGAAACAAAGGAGCGTATAGAGGATCGGGGATCGAAAAAACAAATTGTTTGCACATTGCAAGTGTCAAAATCCTGATTGGAGGAACCCCGATCACAAAGAAAAAGGCCAGCGTTGACTTCCTGATCGTTAAGGGAGATATTTTGGAGAACTGTTGTGGGTGTAGAAAATCCCCGATAGGGAATCAGAAGATCTTTTCAGTTCTTTGGGCCGAGGAAGGAGGAGGTCCTATGAGCGAACGTGCCTAGCGAGCGTGCCCTGCGTCAAGTGGTATCAGAGCACAAGAAGGAGTCTTTTCTTTCTGTAGCAGAGAAGAAGGAAATTCACCATGCCGCCAAGGAGACGGGATAGACAGTCACCCGATCCAAAGGAAAGAGAAAACCCGAGGAGAACGGGTAGGAAAGTGAAGAATCCAGAAATGGAAAGAGAGACACATGATCTACGAGCTAGACTCGAAGATATGGAGACAGCACAAAGACCCACAGTCGGTGCTGGGAATATAAGTGATTCTGAAAGCGAGGTTGAAGCTGAACAAGAAGAAGAAGTTGCAGCCGAGGATGCAGCTAATGAACGTCTAATCAAAGCTATTGCACGGATGGGTGCAAAAACAAAGATGGACATCCCAGTTTATGAGGGGAATCTGGATGCGGAAGAACTTTTAGATTGGATTAGAGCTCTAGATACATACTTCGATTATGAAGATGTCGAAGATTGAAGGGACACACAACATTATGGTGGGACGAGCTACAAGCAGATAGACACTGCAAGGGAAAGCAGAAAATTAAAAGTTGGGATCGAATGATTACAAAGATGAAGGAAAAGTTCATCCCAAGAGATTATCAAATCACTATGTTCAGGAGGATGCAGAACCTGAGATAGAAGCTGATGACAGTAAAACAATACACGAAGGAATTCTATCGACTGAACATCAGGGCAGGTCATCAGGAGAGCGATGATGAGAAAGTTGCCAAGTATATGAATGTCCTGAGATATGATATCCATGATGAGATGAGCATGGAAATCATCCGAACGATGGAGGATGCCTATCAAATGGATTTGAAAGCTGAAGAGAAGTTGGGCTGAAAGAAGAGTCAGAGGGGCCGAGGCAGAAGTCAGCCCAAAGGCAAATCGGTTGCCCAAGATAAATACCAGAAGCCTAGGGACGACTGGAAAAAGCCTCAGATTAGAACCGAGAGAGGTGGAAGTTCACAATGAGGGCAACATGCTGAGAAGAGAGGGAAGCATACTGAGAAGAGAGGAGGATATGCTGATAATAATAGGTTTCCTCGTACCAGAGGTATAGGAAGAGGAAGAGGTGTAGTAATTACATGCTTCACATGTGGGAAAAATGGGCACAAGTCATTCGAGTGTCCAGAAAAAAAGAAAGATGGAGGAGAAACTCACATCGCCGAGGCACAGAGGCGACATGTTGAAGCAGAAGATGCTGAAGGAGGAAGTTCATTGATGATGAGTAAGGTTCTCTTAACACCCAAGAAGGAGGTGGAGGACTCATCTCAAAGGACCAGACTGTTCAGAACATCTTGCAAAACCAAGGACAGGGTATGCAAGGTTATCATGGACAACGGTAGCACAGATAATCTCATTTCAACCGAGATGGTAGAGGATATGGAGCTAGAGACGACTGATCACCCGAGTCCATACAAAGTTTCATGGCTACAGAAGGGATATCAGGTAAATGTCACTAAACAGTGTTTAGTTGAATTCAAAATACGAGGGTATAATGATAAAATACTCTGTGATGTTATTCCTATGGATGTCTGTCATTTATTGTTGGGCAGACCATGACAATATGATAGAAATGTGATTCATGATGGGAAGATGAATACATATACCTTAGAGAAGAATGGTAGAACTCATATGTTGCTTCCGATCAAGGATAAGGAGGTAAAACCGGAAGGGAGAAACATTGTACTTCTCATGAGTGGAAAGGAGCTTCTTACGGAGGTGAAGAAGAAAGAAGATCCACAATTCTTTGTGGTCAGGAAACCAAGGATCGTTTTGACTAGCACGAGAGTGGACGATTTACCAGAAGAAGTTCAGGAACTGCTGGAAGAGTTTGCTGACATCGTGGTGGACAAATTACCTCGTTCGTTGCCACCGATGAGGAGTGTGAGTCATCATATAGACCTCATACCAGGAGCCAGTTTACCAAACAAAGTTGCGTATAGATTAACGCCACAAGAGAATGAAGAGGTCAAAAGACAAGTCCAGGATTTGTTGGACAAAGGTTTGGTCAGGGAAAGCTTGAGTCCGTGTGTTGTTCCGACAATACTCAATCCGATGAAAGATGGAGGTTGGAGAATGTGTACAGACTCAAGAGCCATCAACAAGATAACCATCAGGTACAGGTTTCCATTGCCACGGATGGATGATTTGATGGATTGATTAAGTGGAGCAAATGTTTTTTCAAAGATTGATTTGAAGAGTGGATATCACCAGATTCGCATGAGAGAAGGTGATGAATGGAAAAAAACATTCAAGACAAACGAAGGTTTGTATGAATGGATTGTTATGCCGTTTGTCTTAAAAAATACACCGAGTACCTTTATGAGGTTAATGAATGAAGTCCTAAGGGAATTCATCGAGAAGTTTTTCATTGCATATCTGGATGACATATTAATTTTCAGCAAGACAAAGGCAGAACATCTGAAGCATTTAGCTACAGTAATGAAGAAACTACAGCAGGAGAAGTTGTTGATAAACATAAAGAAATCCTCATTTATTAAGACAGAGCTCATCTATCTGGGTTTTGTTATATCTGCAAATGAACTGAGGATGGATCCAGACAAGGTGGAGGTAACTAAAAATTGGCCATCATCAAGAAATATTTTCAAAGTGAGAATTTTTCATGGACTGGCTAGTTTCTACCAGAAATTCATTAGGAATTTTAGTGGAATTAGTGCAACGATGATGGATATAGTGAACAAAAGACATAAATATTTTCACTGGACTGAACAGGCTGAGAAGAGTTTCAAATTGTTGAAACAAAATATTACAGAACAACCAATTCTAGTGTTGCCTAATTTTCAAAAGACATTTCAGGTGAAATGTGATGCAAGCAGATTTGCAATAGGAGTGGTCTTGAGTCAGGAGGATAGACTGATTGCATATTTCAGCGAGAATTTGAATGAGGAAAAATAAAAGTACTCCACGTATGATAAGGAATTCTATGCCATCATATAGGCACTGAAAAAATGGAGGCACTATTTGATTCCAAAGGAATTTGTTTTATATAGTGATAACCATGAACTACAATTTGTGACTCAACAGGAGAAGTTGAATCATAGGCATGTTAAATGGGTTGAATACATGAAGAATTTCACTTTTGTAATTAAGAATATTTCGGGTACTGCTAACAAAGTTGTTGATGCTTTGAGCAAGAAGTGTTTGTTGTTGCAGGAGTTCAAAGTCAGAACGTTAGGCTTTGATGATCTCAGGGACATGTATGCAGATGATCAGGATTTTAAAGAAGCGTATAAAGAAACTGAGAATCCAGTTCTCAGAGATAGCAGAAAATGGGCCAAATACATGATCCAGGAAGGATTGATGTTCAAGGGAAATCAGTTATGTATTCCGAATTTCTCCATGAGGGAGAATCTGTTGAAGGAGAAACTCAACAGAGGATTGGCCAGACACTTCGGTCATGATAAAACATTTGCAAAGATGAGAGATTCATACGTTTGGCCAGTGATGCGAGAAGAGGTCAAGAGGTTTGTATATAGATGCATAATTTGCCAACGCTCCAAGGGGAGGAAGCAGAATGCAGGATTCTATCAACCATTACCCATACTAGAGAGGCCATGGGATGAAATCAGCATGGATTTCATATTGGGATTGCCAAGGACGCAAAGAGGATCTGATTCAGTATTTGTGGTAGTGGATAGATTTTCCAAGATGGCACATTTTATCCCATGTCAGAAAACCAGTGATGCGACCCACATCGCAAATCTGTTTTTCAAAGAGGTCGTTCGACTTCACGGCTTACCCAGAAGTATAGTTTCGGACAGAGATACAAAGTTCATAGGACACTTTTGGAGGACATTATGGAAGAAGCTGGGGACTAACTTGATGTTTAGTTATTCTTATCATCCTCAGACGGATGGGAAAACAGAAGTGGTGAACAAAAGTCTGGGAGACTTGCTGAGAAGCTTGGTGATGGAGCACCACAGCCAGTGGGATAGTATATTGCCACAGACAGAGTTTGCGTATAACGACTCAGTGAACAGGAGCACAGGAAAAAGTCCATTTCATATTGTATATGACATGCAGCCAAGAGGAGTTTCTGAATTAAGGGAGTCAGAACAGACTGCGACTAGGAGCGCAAGTGACGAAGAGTTCACAGAGGTGATGAAAGAACTTCACGGCCAGGTGAAGCAGTGACTGCTAGATTCAAGTCACGAATATAAGCGCAGAGCCAACAAGCAGAAGAGATAACTTCAGTTTGAGGTTGGTGAATTAGGTCAGCGCACTTGAGAAAAGAAAGGTTCCCGAGAGGAACATACAATAAATTGAAAATGAAGAAAATCGGACCATGTAAGGTCTTGAAGAAATTGGGGGGAAATTCTTATGAGATTGAATTACCCGATGGAATCGGAATTTCTCCGATATTAAATGTCGCAGATTTATACCCATATAAACTTGAGGAAGCAGGAACAAGTGGTGAATAGCCAGAGTTTCAGTGGCAGAAGCAGATGCCAGTTGCAGAGAAGCCATAGATGGAACAGATACTGGACAAGAGAGTCAGTAAGAAGACTAGGAGGAAAGAATACTATGAGTATCTGGTCAAATGGAAGGGCCATCCAGTGGAAGATGCCAGCTGGGAGACTGAAGCAGAGATTCTGAAGCATGGACAAACCGTGCAGGAGCTCATGGACAGGAGCCCATGAAAATTTTCAAGTGAGGGAGTATGATGCAGGAGCATCGTCAACATCAAGCGAGTGTGGGGGCAAGCGCCACACATTTTGACCATATGTTAAATTGTTTAAACTTTTGAAAAAGGGATGCACCAAACTTAAATGTGATAGTTAAGAAGAGGCGTACTTATGCATTGTATTGGACCTTGAGCGATCTGTTCTCATCCATAGTAGGTCGAAGGCATTTATGTAAGTAGGTAGAATTTAATATTGGATTAGATAGTTTTAGAAGGAGTGGAGGGAAAATGGATATAAACACCCTCACTGTGCATTGTAACATTATTCAGGAATAGTTAGAAGCATTGGAGCATAGAAGAGAAGCAGAGAGATGTGTAGAAACACCCATGTACTGATATTTGGATTAATAGAAAAAGATTGATTTAAATTCATGGTTTTTGTTGTTCTCTGTGTATTGATGTTATGCTCTTGAATGTTTGCTTCCTGGTATACATTTTCTTTTATATGTTGTGTATATGATTTCATGGTTTGAGTTTGAAGTCTGAAGGAAGAAGAAATGAGTTTCAATTGTTCCTCTATCTGAGCAAGGATTCCTGCAAGGAGTGCAGTTGAAGTCATCCGCAAGGAGTGCGTTGGCAGAAGGCTCAGATAGTTTAATTCTTGTTCTCACTCACCCAGAAGTGAAATTGGGTTATGAAATCCGTGCAAGGAGTGCGCAGGCTAAGGAGAGTCTCATTTGTGAATCTGAGTTAAGTATTTAAGGACTGCTGCTGCAGGCATTCGCAGAGTTGGGAGAACGCAACACTAGGAAGTGGTTGAGAATTGCTGCAAGGATTGCGTGCAAGAGTCTTCGTGAAGATTCAGAGTTGGGTGGAAGCTCAGGAGGGATAAGGCTTTCAAGCTCATCAAGGGAAGGGATCGATGGTTAGGAATTGGCGGGGAGGATTAGCGAAATCCCGTCAGCCGTTAGATCTTCCAGAGGAACGAGTGGGGTTACGGCTGTGTCCGGAGTTCAAGCTCCAGAGATTGTGGACCATCAGATATCATTCAAACACCCATCATCCGTTGGATCAACCAGGAGTTGCACAGAGTTTAAGCTTCATGAACAGGAGGAGGAAAGTCCCGACAGGAGGCGAGGCCATTGGGATTTCGACATTCGATAAATCGGGAGTCATGAGGACGAGTGATAGTGAATTTTCATAGTGAAAATCCTGGAGTCAATCTGAGTCGTCCATCTTGAGGAGATAGGTGGTAGTCATCAAGAGCCCGTCGGCGTTTCGGTGATTAGAGTTTTAAGTCGACAGAGGAATTGTGGACATCGGGCATCGAAAGTCTCGAAACCCTGAGATTGAATCAGGACCATCCATCTTTAGAGGATACGTGGTGAAGATCTAAGCTCTCGGGAAAAGTCCCAAAAGGAAGACTCCATCGGAGTTTCGGGATTCGACAGATCGGGAGTTCTGAGGGTAAAGGATCGGGAAAATACATGTTGGAAACCCCATAGATGATCAGAGTCATCCATCAGTTGGGACATGTGGACGAGATCGGGATTCCATCGACATTTCGGTCATCGGGACTCATATAGGTAGGTGTTTTGGTTTGCAGATTGGCGAAACATCGAGGACCGATCTGAACCGTCCATCCAGTTGGGACGCGTGTCAGAGATCCGAAGGGAGTCGGATTTAGGAATTTCTTGAGTCCAAGGGATGAGGCGTCTAGGACATCAGAAGTCGTGAAATCTCGAGGGAAAATCAGGGCCGTCCATCTTGGGAGGATGCGTGGAAGAAATCGAAGCCATCAGGAAAAGTCCCGACAAAGATATCGTCCATCGTTGTTGGGGTCATCGGGATATCGGGGATCCTAGTGACAAAGTGTGTATGGATTTTGAAATCGTGAACCGTGAAACCCCGATGAGGAGGAAGGTTCCACCCTGCGGCCAGTTGTCAGTACGTCGAAAAGGAGGTAAGCGCCATTTGTGGGAGCCAACTGTCAGCCTGGCGGAGAATTGGGATTCGAGGGATCGCGAATTCTGAGGGTGAGTGCATTTTGGAATTAGAAACCCTGTATCCCCGACGAGGGATAAGACTGCGGTCACGGGGTAACGGTCATATGGCCAAAGCCTATATCCAGGAGGGCTAACGCGTAAAGAGCGCATCGGGATTTGAAGGATCGCGAGTCCTGAGGGCATGTGTATTTTGACATTGAAATGCTCAAAACCTTGATGGGAGTTATGACTGTGGTCATATAGAGGACGTCCCATGGAAAAAGTGCTTAGCCTGGAGGGCTAACGGGAAATTGAGAGTATCGGGATTTCGAAGCCAAAAACCCCGACGAGAGGAATATAAGGCTGCGGTCTTGTGGAAAGCAGTCTTGTGGACTAAAGGCTTAGCCTGAGGGCTAAGGAAACAAAGGAGCATATCAAGGATCGGGGCTTGGGAAAACAAATTGTTTGGACATTGCAAGTGTCAAAATCCCGATTGGAGGAACCCTGATCACAAAGAAAAAGGCCAGCGTTGATTTCTCGATCGTTAAGGGAGATCTTTTGGAGAACTAGTGTGGGTGTGGAAAATCCCCGATAGGGAATTAGAAGAGCTTTTCAGTTCTTCGGGCCAAGGAAGGAAGAGGTCCTGTGAGCGGACGTGCCTAGCGGGCACGGCCTGCGTCATATATGTTGGCAAAGAAATCACTAGTGTGTTAGTGTGTAGGGTGGAGAAAGAATGCACGTATTAATACTCTATGTATCAACACAGGAAGAGGGGAGTTGTTGAAGTGTGGATCATCGGGTAGAAGTGATCAGGACGAGAACTAAAAATGATAAGGTTAGAGAGAGAGAGGAGAACTTGAGATTAGTCGTTTACATGAGAGAGTGAGTGTGAGGGTGCTAGTAGGAAGAATTGGAAGGGGGCCTCTTTCTTGTCTTGGAGAGACACTAAGACAAGAAAATTGGGAGTTTGTTGTGCACGTGCAACAAATAGAGATACATTAGGAGAATCCATAATATATTCTAGTCCTCCGTAAATGATAAGAAGAATATGTATAGGATCATAAGATTAATTTTAATCCCTGAAATTTCATAAAAATGTGAAATAGTTACCTACAAGATCCCATCATGGTGGGTTAAGTGGTGATGCTTGCATATCCACTAGTAGATCTCATCTATTGTAGATGGAGGATGAATGATGGTGATATTTATTTTTTTAAACTACATCAACGATCCGGGTTGGTATCTCTATCATGGGGCTGATATATATTTGGGATAAATAAAGATTTTTCACCATGTGTGGATATAGATATCTCACAGGTCTTCCTCCTTCCCGCAAGTGTCCATAACCCGAATGGAGTCACCACTGCATCAATACCTTTCTCTGCTTCCAACAAACATCCATAACCTCGGTGGAGGTATCTCCATGTCCCCTAGTCTAGTCAAACTTTCCTTTCCATTCCTTCCTGATTTATTCAATGCATGTTCAGCATTCGATATATGGGGAGAGTGGTGGCATTTTATCCTCATAGGGAATGACTGACAACTTTTGATATTTATTTGAATATTTGTCTCCTTTGGCTACACATAGTCATCCCTCTTTGTTTTTCAACCTTTAGAATTTGACACTTCTCCCTTCACACGAGAATATACTTAGTGTGTGGATGGTTCTTCTATTATCTAGGATCTTCTCACCAACCAATATGCAAGGATGACCATTGATTAACCACTATGTCTAGTCATGCTTTAAAACTTTTCACAGCATTCCTATATAGTTGTAATTCATGCTCAAACAAAGACCATTATTTCTTCTCATGGGTCAAGACAAAGATGCAAGTTGATCTGTTCTTGCTTCCAGTGCGAAAATTTTTCCTGTAAAAGAAAAACTAAGGTGAGAGGCCTATTATGTTATTAGATAAAAATATAAATTATGAGATGAATAAAAATTAAGAAAATAACTACTTCCATAGGAAAAGGATGATGGAAAAGGAATGAGAAGTGAAGTATTTGAAATCAAGAGAATAAATGGGCCCCAAAATATACAACAACTAAAAAAGGAAATCTTGGATAAATGATGACCAAAGAAATGCAATCAATAAAGCAAGTAAAATGAAACAAAGATTATGAATGTAAATGTTTCCAATAGCTTCAAGGAAATTCATGCATTCCAACCAGTAAGGAGTTTGTAGTATTTTGATAAGATGAGTCCCTATGAAAGTGCATATGTGTGTACTATTTCATTCAGATGAGCTTTAGTGTTTATGTTGATTTAGGATCACGATCCACATCATGATTTTCTGAACACTTCAGGTTCAATTGTGCATCCTTTTTCCTTAGTGGGAAAAGAGTTAGCCATAATTCCACTTTGTTATCTACTAGATTTATCTTCTTTGGTATTGCGAGATATTTACTTCCTTATCCACTTCTTCGAGTTACGATACTTATGCTCCATAGTTCTAATTGTGCATTAGCTATTAAAATCATTTGAATGCATGTGTCCTCTTAAAATATTGTCCTAATTTTCAAGTAGATATATCTTTCCATAATCACAAAATCTTGGATTCTTGAAATCAAACCATGAGTATTACATGTTCCAGTTAACAAGATCTTAGTAGAGAGGAAGAGTTGGTTTTTCGAATTGGATCTCCCCGTTGGACAAAAAATGACTAGATTAGTGACGATCACCAGTTCCACCTCAGAGAAGCACGCTTGAGAGATATTTGATTGATAAGTATATTTCAATGATTTTTCTCAATAGACACAATCCTGAGAAAGGATGCGATCAAGAGATGAAATTCCCTTAGATTGGATTCCTTCTTGTTCCATTTGCTAAGTATTACTCAATAGGTATTCTTTCAACATATTGGGATAATTAGTTGTCTAACTCTCAACAACAGAATAAATGTTTTTGAAACATGTGAATTTTGCAATTCAAAGCTCTCAAAGAATTCCTGCATATGGTTTCCTCATGAAGATGGATGGAAATCAAGGTTAATCCAAGATTTTATTTAGAGGAAAAAAATGAAAAGTATTAAACAAAAAATAAGAAAACTTTGATGAAAAGGAACTTAAACTAAAGAACACCTTTATGAACTGAAAACTAGACTAATTGCAATAAGTGATATTTATTGAAGCGACCAAAACAAATCTAAATCTATTCTATTTAAATGAAAATGAAAATAAGCATCTGAACTATAATGTTCAAAAATGAAGTGAAATAAATATGCCAATCCTACTCCTAACATATCATACACTGGCTGAAAGAAGGCTAGGTGTAAGTGTAGTGCCAGTGCAACCAATCAAGTAACTCCAAACCTGCGATTGGATGTTGGTTGAAGGCCAATTGCAGGGGATGAGGTAGTGTGGGATGAAATATAGGCAGAATTGATTCAAGAAAATATCCACTTAGGAAATTGAATTTAACAACGTTATTTTTCATGAGAAATGTGGATGTGTAATATTCCTCCAACCAAGATTCAATTCTATCATAAAATTTACAATGAATGTTGTATGATTGTTGGGGGGAATTAGACGGTGAGTGACATACGTGACAAGATTCAAAAAATGAAATTCACATGCAATGTACTTAGTAAGAGAGTCTTGGATTTGGTGGCATCGCTCCTGCCAATAGGACAATGAGCACTTGTCATAATGATCAATTTAAATTTGAGTGCTTCGTTATCAATGCAAATATGTTGAGTTTCAATTTTCACATACTCTGCATGCTGATGGGAGAGATGATAGTTGATTGTTTTATGGAAACGTTGAGCGAAAGATGACTCCAAATATTATTCTATGACATCAATGAAATCATGTGAAGGTGGTTGGAGAATAAAAAGAGGATCCAATGATGATTGATGAATTTTCTCTTGGGGATTAATAAGTAATTTTAGAGCAGATTTAGGTGATGGGATTTCTTGGGTCATCTCAATGTTTTCTATACTTTGTGTGGTGATGTGTTTTTCCTTTGATGTGATACTTTCACAGAGATCCAAGAACTCACTATTCTCTTCACACTTCAAATTTTATGTGATTATCATATGCGCATCAAGAACATAAATTTCATATTGCACAAGATCAATGAGTGATAGGTTGGTGCTTTCATTCAATTCTAGAACTAAAGAGTAGTTATCAAAAACAAGTTCATCGATATCAAATTTTGATTCAACACGTTCTAGAAAATCAAATTGTGGAGGAATTTCAAAGTGATGTATTTCGTATGGAGCGTCTCTAGGGGTGAGTGTTTGGTTGATCAAAGATAGGAAATATACTTGTTCTATTTTATCATTCAATGTTTTATCTCTAAGAGAAAAAAGTGAAGATTGTACTGAATGATAAACATGAAGGTTCTCATGCAAGTTATTATCATCGAACAAACTTGTGTATAGTGCCTGAAGGTCTTTATATTTTGAAGATGAAAAGATTTCTTCAATGAGGGATTCGTCATAGACCAAAGTAGATTCATGATTTTCTAAAGGATAGACGATACATGGTTCACACTCTAAGACTAAGGAGTCTAATATTTCTAACAAGGATTCCCCTACAATTGTACTAGAGTGTGGGTCAGAGATAATGTACTCCCTATATTTTGTGCCCATATATGATTCTTGTGAATGAAATATGGTTTGATCATGTAGATCACACTCTTCGAAAATAGATATGAGATATGAAAACCAATTGAATATTTCTTGTTGGGTATGTGTTATATTCTTTGTATGTGAAAAAAATTTGAATTTGTTTTCCTTGGGAAACATGTTGCATTTTTTCCTCATTTTTTGTGTCGCCTCGATTTTGGATTCCATTGTTGAGAGGTTTTCCGGCACATGCTTTTTTCCGATGGTTTTCTATTTTCGGTTAAGGAATTAGGGTTGTTGACTAATCCAGGTCATTGGGTTAGGGTTTTAGATGTTGGATCCTATATGTATATTGTATTGTAAACAATGTATCACTATGAATCAATATAGAATATGTTGGTTTTATCAGTTTGGGTTTCCAAGGGAAAAATATCTGTGTAATGTGTGCATTTTCCATTGTATATTTTTTTTGTTCTTTTAGTGAAAATATGTTTGTAGTAAAATATTGTACAAGGTTAAAATCTACATTTTTGAGCTTGAGGGTTTGTGACTTTCATGAAATCTGCAGTAAATATACATGAATCTTTGAAAGAAATCATCCATAGATTTGTCTCTGAGCCTAAGGACTTCTGTGAGTTCATTAAAGAGTTCATCATAGTCATAATATTCATGAGCATTGATAATTATTTTCATAAACTATTTCCATCTATGAATCAATTTTGTTCAAAATGTCCTAAACTAGACTTTAATTCGCCCTTCAAATGTGAGGATGAATAATTGACATATTACATTGTCCTGAACAATATTAATACTTCATCAATTGATTTCAATCTGTGATCCAGGTGGATATTGGTGGCCACCCACCTCTTCCAACTAGCTCACATAGATTTTCTACTTGGCATCTTTTTTTCTAGTTTTTCAGGTCCTAAACTTCTGGGGTCGTTTTGAGGCCCTAAACAATGTTTTTTGGGCCCACCACTGTCACACTGTAAATATAGTCAAGGTGTGATGACATAATGTGTATTCCTTGGATAAAAATTTCCAATGGGTTATCGTGCACCAAAAATGGAGATCATATGAAAAAGTTACAACCCTGGGAAGTTGATGTACCAACTTACCCCAACGGGGCCCACATGAATTTTGGCACTTCATCTCCTAGGGTTAGGTTTTTGGATGTCTAGGGTTTTCTAATTACCTCTGGATGCCAAAAATACATGGAGGCCTCATTTTTATGTGCTCAGGTGAATGAGCATAGCCACCACATCTCTTCTCAAATATTAGCTACCACCATTCGAGCAAGATCATTTCATTCTGCATTTTACGGTTTCAACAGATATATGTATTCAATAGAAGTTAAGTTTCACTCTATCTTTTTCATTGTTCAATATATCTCTATTTTAATGTTATATATCTATGTTTCATTTCGTTATGCTCATAAATCCTAATCAGTGGTATCAAAGTGGTCTGATTTTCATTTATTTCTATGTGCATGTCCCCAACGAGGGCATTGTATAAGCAGTTAGGAATTGAACCAGTTGAACCTTTTCAATATTGACCTCAATGAACCCGACGACCACCCATGGGGGAAGAAAAGAGAGATGATGGAGCAAGAGATCGTGTTAAATTGTTGCTTGAGTAATCCCTCGTGTGACAAAGAAGTGAGATGAGGGATAACTTTACACAGATCCTCCAGTGACTACCAATAGGTGATGGATCTCCCTCGAGTGGAGGTGTCACCACCTTCAAGGTACAGATCAATTTTGATATTCCTATATTTTAAGGTCAAATAGATGCATACATTGTAGACAAATGGTTAAATCTTCTAGAAGGGTATTTTTCTATCCATAACTTTTTTGATAGAGAAAATATTACATTTTCACTTCCTAAGGTCGTCCCCCATGTCAAATATTGGTGGGAGATTTTCTGTGAGAAAAACGCAAGAGAGGAATATAAATTACTTGTAGTCACACCCACTTAGGGTTCCTTTAGAGATTCTATTAAGGAACAATTCCACCATGTTGGAAGTTATGATGTCTTATATACAAAATGGACCACAATACGGAAGGAAAGGGACCAAACAATGCCATAGTTCACTAATGTCTTCCATACCTTGTGCACCAATATGGGTATCAAAGACTCTGAGCGACATATTATGCTCAAGTATCACGATGGTTTGAATAGATACATTCATATAGAAATGGATTTTCTAGATATATCGTCCTTGGGCACGGCTTATGGACATACTATCAAAATTGAGCAGAATCTTAAACAAAAGATGAAGAAGTTTGAGTCTGTGAATCCCCAACCCGTAGAAAAAAGGACAAAGAAAGGATGGATAGCATCAGAACAAATAGTCTAAGTCACAAAAAAGGAAGGACAGTGGGAAGAAAAAGAGGGACACTGGGAAGTGGTACAAGTTCCATAAGATCCACTGGCATAAAACTACTAAATGTCTCTCAAAGCAGTCATTGGTGGTTGAGGTGAAAGCCTCTGAATCATATGTGGGTTCCAACTCTGAGTCAGAACCATAGAAAGGGAAAGTGATCATTGATGTAGAACCCAATTCCACCATTACTAACAATAAGATCCATGACGGTGAATGTGATGAACCAGAGGAAGTTGAGAGCTTACCCTATGACATCAAGCCCTTCAAAGATGAGGTATTGTGTGATGTCATCCCTCTTAAATTTTGTGATGTTATTTTGGACCAACCTTATTTATGTAAACGTTATGTTTTATATGAGTCTAGGCCTTGTAGTGTTATTATTACTTTGGACAAGAAATTGTATATTGTACACAAGGTAGTCCCACCTTATTTCATTTCCTTGATCTCTGTCAAGTAATACATGAATGTCATCTCTCAGACCGAGAAATTTTTCTTCTTCATGATTCCTGCTCAAAGTGAGCGGAAGATTGCAACCCCATCCATGGACATCGCAGTTGGTCTTTGCACACAACATAATCAAGTGGATAATTTCATGGAATAATACAAAGACATATTCTTCTCACCCACTTGGGTACCTATGCAATGCTAGGTCAAGTATTCAATCGATTTGACCCTCAATGCACCATCACCCAATGGGATAGTCTATCACCGCTCTCTATCAAAAAATGAGTAAATCAAGCACCAAATCTAAGAACTACTTGAAAAGGGGCACATCCGACCAAGCTCATCACCTTGTGGAAGCCCAATCGTGATTGTGTAGAAGAAATATGGGACATGGAGACTCTGCATTGATTAGCAGACCCTAAATAGAATTATAGTCAAGAACTGGTACCCAATTCCCCGAAATGATGATCTCCTTGACCAACTCAAGGGAGCCAAATACTTCAGTAATGTTGATCTAAATTCCATCTACCATTAGGTCCCAATAGAGGATATTGATGTATGGAAGACTGCCTTCAAGTCCAAAGAAGGTATTTTTGAATGGATGGTCATGCCCTTTGGCTTGATGAATTCCACAAAAACTTTCATGAGGATGATGGATGATATCTTGCGTCCCTTCACTGATTATTTATTGGTGGTGTATTTGCATGACATCCTCATCTTGAACAAGAGTTGGGTGGGACACTTGCAACGTATTCAACAGGTTTTGCACACTCTACGACAACACAAGCTATATGAAAACTTGGAAAAATGATCCTTCGACATGAACATGTTCCAATACCTAGGCTACATTTTTGATGAGAATGGGGTGCATGCCAATATAGCCAAGATCCATGTCGTTCGTTACTAGACAGCCCTCACCACACTCATTGATCTTTGTAGCTTCCTAGGCCTTGCCAATTTCTATCGCAAGTTTGTGTTGGGATTCTCCCACATTGCATGGGGCCTTAGTCAAGTGAGCAAAGGTGGTGTAAAGAAATTTTTTGTGTGGGGCCAATCACAAGAGAAAGTGTTTGATGATTTGAAGTAGCCCTTGTGATCAGACCCAATTCTCTCATTACTCGACCTGTAGTAGCCTTTTAATATTGAGACAGATGATTCAGACTATGTTGTGGGAGCATTTCTCACTCAGCATGGACATCTCATGACATATCATAGCCAAACACTATAAAATACCATCTGTAAGTACCCCACTTATGACAAAGAAATGTATTCATTATACAAGCTCACCGCTAGTAGAGGAATTACATTCTGGGGAAGGAGACACTCAACCACACTGATCATAAGACTCTGCATTTCATGTATACACGAGACAAATTGAAAAATGACTACCATCATAAGTCGGCCACATAATTGTAACAACTCCATCTCAACATCAAGTAGAATATAGGGAGCAACAACTACATTGATGACTACGTAAGTCGACCTCTAGTTGCAACACTAACCACGGTGGTACACTCCTATAGACATGAGACCTCTAGATGGCCCAAACTCTATGAGAGATATCCTGACTTCACCACTACAACCATATGCTCGACACAAACACAGTTGTCACTAATTTACATCTTCAGAATGGGTTTTTGTGCCATCTAGGCCATCTCTGTGTCCCATCAAGAGAGAGAGCGAAGCTGATTTGGGAAGCTCACTAAAGTCAGGTGGCATGACACTTTGAAATATAAAATACAGTGGAAGTGTTGCAACAACATTTTTATTGGTCGAAACTTCGACAGGATGCCAACAAGTATATCAGGTCATGCATGGCCTATGTGATTGACAAATTGACCATTAAGAAACAAATCCTGTACACCCCTATACCTACTACTGACATGCCCTGGGTATCCATATCGATGGACTACATGGGGTGAAATCATGAAGGTGGGTTACACTTTTGCTTGTTTTATGACAAAAAAAACTGTATTTTCACAAGTTATTCAACTTCCAACATATAAAAGTATTTTTTTTATTTAGAATTTCACTTTACAGTAAAAACAAAACTTGT
>ML779737.1:133676-145806 GCA_009831015.1 Picea engelmannii
ATAACTTAATAACTAAGAATATATATATATATATATATATATATATATATATATATATATAGTGTGAAAGAGAATCAAATTCTTCAAAGTGATTCCTCTCAACCTAATCCAAAGTTTAAATACATTTACGCTCGTTATTAATTTTCTACATAATAGAAACAATCATATAACTCATGCAAATTAAAGTCAAAATTTGTTTGTTTTTTTGAAACTTATGCGATAAACAAGTTAAAATTCGAAGAGAATACAATGTTATCACATTGAATATTTTTTTATTTTTTTCCTTGGAAAAAAAAAGCATAATTTTATTCATCCAAAGATAACCAAATTACATTTTGTAGGTGCCAAAGGAATGACCCAATCCTCGGTAGAATATCCCAAAGGGACACAAAGTAACTGACTGGAGAGCCAAAAAATAAAAAAGAAAAGACATAAAATGATAGAAACCCTTAATAGGCCAAAAACCTTGAACAAGAGATCCCATCACAGAATAAAACTCCAAACAGTAAACCCAAACAACCCCAAGAGGTCGGATGGACTAGGTCAAATAGGTATGAAAACCATCACAAGCAGAACCAATTAGCAGTGACGTCGATGAAAGCCCCAAAATAGCATCAATAAAACCATGAACTGTAGACCCACTCCATGGACCTCAAGGTGTAGACCCCGCACTACACACCCAAGGGAAGGACCTAAAAGTTATGGTACAACCTCCGCCAGATAGTAAAAACATCAACGGTCATTGAAATGAGCCAGATCTCGACATACATCAAACCTTGAACAAACCAAAAAACCTAGAGGGAGTAACCACAAAAAAAGGAGCAATATAAAACAAGAAACTCACTTAGAATATTCAGATCTCAGAAAAGAAACCTAGGCATCACCCCAGCAAAAACATCCAAAAATTAGATTGCATCTTGAAAACAAAACTAGCTCTACTCCCAGAATAGACACCAAAGAAGTGGCCAGGCACGAAGGGGATGCATACACAAAGATATTTAAGCCCCGGCCGAACATGGAAAGGAAACCATCTCCCATCTGAAACCACAATAAGTCGTGGAGTAAGATACACGGATCCCTGAGAGATCCTCAGGCCGTCGCAAAGATGCAACCCACCGCGCAAGGAGCCTAGAGTATCCAAGCAATCTAGAAGCTGCGACTAACAATGGAACAAAACTAGGAGGATGGCATCTGCGTCAAACTTTAACGAGAAAAATCAACAAGAGAGGAGGTGCGTGAGGGGCGTCTGCAGCTAGGGTTTCCCCCAACCACAAAACCCTGGCTTATATATATATCAAGAAAAAGTCTTTTATATTTAGTTTTCTAAATAATTCATTGAATATTTATTTATTATAAAAAGTATCTCCATTTTAATTGCACCTATTATTATAATAAATTAAAATGGGTAAATTACAACATTAATATTTTTCTTTATAATAGTTAATTTTCAAACTTCTTGTTACATGTCATTGTATATTATTAAGAGGATTAATATAAATTTATGTTTAAATCTTTATAAATATGATTTTTTTGTTTAAATCGTATAAATTTTTCATAATGTGAAATGATTTACAAATAAACATTAATTATAAAAAACAATATTATTAAAATTGAAAAAAATAAAAGTAAATTTTTAGAAAGTTGAACCATGAACTTTTTACATAATTATTTTGTAAATTTTAAATAAGCAAACAAATTTTTAAAACACAAATTAGGTAAAAGTTATTGTTTGTTCTTGAAATAAATTAAAACGGAGTGAACTAAAGTAGTGTTATGAAAGACTAATAGATTTATTTTAAAACGGAGTGAACACTCTCAAGTAGTGTTATGAAAGACTAATAGAGGTTGCAAACGCTAACGTCATTTCTATCAAAGACCAAGTATAAGTGTAAATAAAATTAAAAAGAGTTTAAAATTATAGTAGTAAAAGATATTATTTCAATGGAAGAACTAAGTATCAAATTTAAATGGAAAAACTTGTTTAAATAAGATTAAAAGTAGTCTTAACTAGGTTGGGTGTTAGGGACACAATAGGTCCTACACCATTACTTGTCAACCGTCCTAACCGCTATTGACGATAAATGATAGTACAAGGGCGTTCCAACTAGAGCCTCCATGCATTAGTTAACGGTTCATCATGTCGAGGGATAGGATTACTTCCACTATTTCATCGCAGCCCTAGAAGCAATCTTGGTAGTGCATGGAGACAAAGATCCTATAATACAATACTTGGCTTGATATGGCATTTTTTTTCCATTACAGTGTTGTATGGAAGTTGAGCCTTCCAATTTTTCTCATGATGAGCATGAGCATGCTTTCTATTAAAATGGAAGCCTCGATCATGACATATCTTAAGAGTAGGCATTATTATGGCAAATTGACTTATGGACCTTAAGGGGAGGAGAAGGATAAGGATGTGGAGGTGGCACAAACGTAGAATGTGTTTTCTAAACAAGATTGGGGTAGTTGGAGTGGTTATTAACATTACATGTGCATACTTAGTTAGTTGAGAGGCCTCTAACTAAGTAGTGGGGTGATACATCTCTACTTGTGGTTATATTTCCTCCTTGAGACCACTAGTAAGAATTCCCACAAAATTATGTGTGGAATAAAGAGATCTTATAGGGAATTCAAAAACTAGTTTCAAGCACTATACCCCCTAATAAGCCTTTTGATTCCATTTCCACTACTTCCCATGCTACCTATCCAAACATGGCACACCCACTCAAAGTTTCAACTATTCATCATATGCGATTGATTGCGATGAACTTTGGCTTTGTGCAATGATTGTCACCTAATAAAGATTCTTAGCTATCCATTAGCCTCGATCTACATTTTAAATTTCTAAATGATGGTTGATGTTGGTTTACAATGTGGTTGTGTTGTCTCTTCTTTGTTGATGTGAGTGAATGAAAGATTGCATCTTTTCTTCTAGTTGGGTGCCCTTGGTGTCCATTCTAGTGCCATTCATGGGGCCATATGAGTCCAATAGAAGAGTTACCAATGAGCTATGGGTAAAATCATGAATGTGGGTGTCTATTTTCCTTATTTTTTGAGAAACTAAAATGTATTTTCAGAAGTTTTTCAACTTCCGGTAAACACAAATAATTTTTTTATTTAGAATTTCACTTTATAGTAAAAACAAACTTGTCATAAATTTTGTTAGTTTTTTATTGATTATTTTTTGAATTTTTTTTATTGACATTTGGTATATTAATTTAGCCATTGTTTGACAATATGTTCCTTAAAAATGAAGGCACTCATAATGTGTTATGTTTATCGATGCCAATTTACTCATTATTAAACTTTTGTTTATGAAAAACGAAATATGTTGCAACAATATAAACAAAATCTATCAAAGTTTGACTATAGTTTGGCAAACAACAGATGGATATTATAATTACTACAATCTTTTGAATTTGACCTATCTAAAAAAGTTGTAGATTTTAAACAAGTTTAGTTTGACTCCATCTATCTTTCTTAATTTTTATTTAAAAGTAAAATCTAAAAATACCCTTTTGAAGAGGAAAATGAGAGTTTCTGTAATACAAATTTTCCATATTTTTTTATTGTGTTATTGTAGATATTGATTTTTCATTTTACTAAATCGTTGTGTCATCTAAAAATAATATTTAGACATGCTTTTATAAAATTAACTAAAATTACTAAAAAACAATTAAATTGAATACAAACTGTATCAAATGAAAGTACATTTAATTCTACAAATATTGGCACTAGTTCTGAAACCAGAATCACAGTATTTTAAGGGGTCTGCTCCTTCTGAAGTTGGAGTAAGCTGAAGTGAACACATACATTTTTTAAAAGTGTCATAGTTACAGGTTTTCAATCGAACTAGTAGTTCAGCCGAAAGTTAGTATTTTTCGACTGAAAGTTAGTTTTAATGGAAATAACTTTAAAAAAAAAACAAAAATAATCCTCTCGTTGTGCCAGTTGGCACAACATTAAAGGGTGTCATTAGATTTAAATTTCAACCGAAAAAACTCAATATTTCGGCTGAAAAAGTGTCGTTAGCAATTTTTGTGACGTGATTCTCATGAAAGTATTACCCATATTCCCGATTTTACCCCCATGCGAATGAAATAAACATGTCCCAAGGATTTTGTTGAGATCAACCACCCATTATGGTCCTGGAACGCTCGGGACCACCCCAAGACTTCTTTTATGGCCAAAAGTTTAACGTATTGACAAATTTTCAAATTTTGGTTATTCCAAGTTTTGTAGCAATTTCATTGATTATCTTTCTGAGGTTCAACAACGTCCTAAAATAAAGGGAATGATAGATGTTATAGGTCTCTAATATACAATGGGTTTTCAACAATAGTTCTTAATCAATCTTTCATAGTTCTAACTAAGTAGGATCAATTGTACCCTTAGTTGTACTACACAATTACTGAAATGTAAAATATGGAGGGATTGTTGGTATTTGAATAATTGTTGGGGTATAGACAAGAACAACCCTTAACATCTACGGATATCAACATGTTTTGACCTAGATAGACTACTACAATACAATAAAAGTAGTTCTCCAATTTCAACAAAAAGTAGATGAATTACCTGACTGTGGAAGCGATGAGAGGAGATGTAAAGCTAAAGGATCTATACTTTGGTACAATTTTTTACATGTACTTCAAATTTACAAGATAAAAATAAAAAAATAGACAAGTACAAACACAACTTTGGGATATAAAAGATGTTTGTTGTGATAGTTGATTCTAATGTGGCATGCTTAGAGAAAGTGTGAAACTAAACAATGTAGTGTATATAAGTCTCTAAACCTCAGGTTAGGGTGGTACATAGAATACTCATGTGGGGGGTTGCATACATGACTCTAATAGGTTATATCAGTACAAAAACATAAACAAATAAAATAAGAATAGAAATTTCATTAGGAGATCTAGTAGAAACTACAATGCTTGAGGGTGAAGTCATAGTCCTATAAGGAACGTAAGCTCTCTCAACCCTATTGGAAATGGAATATATATACTCATGTTGGTGGTGGTAAAAACATGTGTGCATGTAATTAGATGAACATAAAAATAATGAAAAGAAACATAATGAGAGTACAATACTATAGTTAAACAAATTCATTTACCATAATACTTACATGTGAGGTGTCTACATAGAACAAGCTATTGCAATTTATACATTAATGATGGGAGATAATGAATTATATTGGTGAAACATAGGAGTGCGAGATCGTTGTGACTAGACATGTTGAATAACTATATAGTTACAAAACATCACAATTAACTTTATATTAACTTGTCATTTGTAATTACATATATAGTCAATGAGGTCCATAAACATGATTTCAGAGTATCCTCATATGTAATGTCCCCTTCCAATCGATCATGATGGAGGATGACTTAGTAGCCTATATGACTCTCATAGGCTATAGTCAGTTGAAAAATGGAGTCACGAGGATTTATTTAGTGTCATTGTGTTATAAAGTGTCATGTTTTTAAAGTGACATTAAATAAAAATAAATTATTAATTGCTTAAACAAAATAAGAAATTTGTAATGTTTAAGTGAAAATTAAAGGAGAAATAAGGGCGAGGTTTGATTTGGTCAAAAAGGGGAAAGATATAGAAGGTTCGGAGGAAGAACAAATAGAGGGGTGGCTCTTCACATTAGAATCATGATTTGATGTCTTATTGGAGTGCTCTTGTAGCCAATGTTTTCGTTGGGGTTTTGGGAAAACCCTTCTATTGTTTATCTAGTTTCGGTGGTGCAACACCCACCAAAGGTACATGAACAAAAGAGAGTCCATCCAAAAATTCTATTTGAGCTTCATGTTATTATTTGTCTATAGTTTGTGGAGGAACTATTGGCTTAGGAGGCTCATAGAATACATTTTGAAGAGGGTCGATATCATATTGGGAAGGCTTGTGTTATCTAGAGAAAACCATGAGGGTTTCTTGTGGGATCATGGATCTTAGAGAGGTCATTGGAGCATCATTAGAGGGGTTGATACACCTAGCTCCAGAGATGTGAGACCTGTGGGAATTTCTGGAGTTGGTCATGATTTGGGTGGGTGCCTAGAGAGGCTGAGAGGCATCACTGAGAGAGTCATATCCCTTATGTTGTAGGACGAGAAGATAAGGGGGACTGTAAGGGTTGTCCCACCCATTATCAACAGTTCACAAAGAAAAGAAAAGGGGGGTCGCAGGTCATATCTTGGAGTAGAGAGGGTTTGAGGAAATGGATGAGTGCCATAACTACTAAATCGAGGAGATTGGGAGAGAAATGATTAGCTGGGAGGGATATGATTTCTCTTGGTAGAGTATTTTGTAGAGGATCCAACTATCTTGAAGAGGCTAGGGAATTATTTCCATGTTTTGTCTACATATTGTGTGTTTTTTTATTTTTTTATTTTGTAGTTGTTGTAGCAGCCCCTAGATAGTTCATTGTATCCTTGATTCCATAATAATAAAATTTCCACCATGGTCTCTTCCATGCTATGTGTGTATGCAATATGCTCGAAAAAATTATTTATAAAAAAATGCATGCAATTTGTTTGTGAAAAGTTATATATCAAGTTTGGGAAATAAATCATATGTAGGATGAACTGTTTGACGAAACCACTCAATAAAAAATAATAAACATTGACAGAAAAATCATAAGATGTATGTTAGGGATATTAAAGTGGTATCATATTTGGTGATCTTTCCATCCTCTGAATGCATTCATTCTTAGAATATAGGGGCATGGAGGCCAACCCTTACGAGGATCATCGAAAGAAGAATTAGAAATGTACCATCTAGAGTAAGAACAAGAAGGAAACATGGGTGACAATCGGTCAGGGAGACCACCTGACAAGAGATTTGAGCATGTCATTGATTTAGAAGAGGGGGTGAAGCCCATGATCACCATAGCATACAAACATCCAAAAAAGTTCAAGGACAAGATAGAGAAGGCCATAAAGGATTTTTGGATATGGGGTGCAATAGGCCTAGTTCTAGTCCCTTCACTTATTTAGTGGTACTGGTGAAGAAGAAGGATGGCACAATGAGGATGTCCATCAACTATAGGGAATTGAAAAAGAAGACCATAAAGAACCGATACCCAAGATTGACAAGTTGATAGATGAGTTGCATGGGGTAGTGTACTTTTCCAAGATTAATGTTCGATCGAGGTACCATCATATTCGGATTAGAGAGGAGGACATCCACAAAACAACATTCAGATGTCACTATGGGAACTATGAATTTTTGGTCATGCCCTTGGGTTGACCATTGCACTAGCTACCTCCCCATCATGTATGAACCATATCTTTAGCAAGCAGTTGAGGAAGTTATTACTGGTGTTCTTCGATAATATACTGATCTAGAACAATACATGGCAAGATCATCTGAGGCATATAGATGAGATTCTTAGCATCATGGGGGAGTAGTCATTGTTTTCCAAGGAGGCAAAGTACAAGTTCCCATTGAAAAAGATTATTTATTTAGGACATGCGATTGGAGTTAAGGGAGTGTGGGTACATCACGAGAAGATCCATACGATCTTAGATTGGCCTGCACCCATGTCACTTATGGAGTTGCGTGGGTTCTTCATGATATGCAACTATTACAAGAACATTGTGAAATGATTTTCACAACTTGGCACGACATTAATGGATATCACCAAGAAGGATCATTCAGGTGGTCATAGGAGGCACAAGAAATATTTGACAAAATGAAGAAGGTGATGAGCACCCGCCTAGTGCTAACACTTCCAGACTTCTCTCAACCATTTGGGTTGGAGTGTGATGCATCCATAGAAGGGATAGAAGTTGTGTTGATGCATAATCAACATCCCATATCTTTCGAGATTGAGGGAGATAGAAATTATTTACTCCATCTATGATAAGGAGATGTTGGTCGTCATGCATGCATTGGCCAAATTTACACAATAGCTAGTGGGAGGACACTTTGTTGTGAGGAATGACCACAACATCCTAAGGTATTTCTTGGAGCAGAGAGACTTGAGCGAGAGGAAGAAAAAATGGGTGAGTAAGTTCCAGGTATATGAATTTGATATTAAGTATGTAAAGGGAAAGAAGAATGTAGTTGTTGACGTCGTTTTCAAGAGACCTACAACCTTCTCCATGAAAGAGATCTCAGCAGATTGGAAGTCTATTCTCTTGGTGGAGTACTCGAAGAATATATATGCTTGTGAGTTGATGGAGGGTATTATCCAGGATGATAGGTATAGAGTAGTGGATGACATCATATACTACAAGGAGAAGATCTATCTTGTCCCTAGGTCCATGTTCAAGGATAATATTATGAGAGCAATTCATGACACACCACTCGTAGGGAACCCAAGGTATTTGAAGACTTACAAGAAGGTGAGGGAGAGATTATCTTCGAAGGGTATCAATGAGGATGTACTACGGTATGTGAGGGAGTGCATGACTTGTCAGCAGAACAAGTCATAGCTTGCACAGCATGGAGGTTTACTTCAGCCACTACATATTCCAAAGTAGAAGTGAGAGAGCATCTCCCTAGACTTCATTACAGGGTTGCCAAAGGTACAGGGAAGGGACTGTATCTATGTGGCAGTGGAAAGAATGACCAAGTATGCACATTTCTTCACTATTCCATCATAGTATAGTGCATCTCAGGTGGAATACATATTCTTCAAGGAGGTGTTCAAGCTACATGGTCATGCAAGATACATCGTCAGTGACCAAGACAACAGGTTTCTCAGCGCATTTTGGTAGGAGTTGTTTTGATTATCATAGATGGAGTTAACACCTAGCACTAGCTATCATCATCATATAGATGGGAATATGGAGATCATGAAAATATGGATTGAATGATATATGTGGAACTATGTGTCAGGATAGTAGAGAGTGTGGGTAAAGTGGCTTCATCTAAGGGAGCATTGTTATAATAACACTTACCACATGTCCATCATGATGATTCCATTGAGGACATTGTATGGCTATGATTCCCCATCGTTTCTAGATTTGGGATTTGGGGAGAGAAGGGCCCCCAATGCCAAATATTGGTTGCAAGAGAGTCGGGATATCTTGAGGGTTATGAAATAGAATTTACAAGTCACGCAGAAACAATAGAACATGTATGCAAATAGGAATTGAGTGGAGCACATATTTGAGGTTGGAGAGTTAGTATTTCTTAGGTTGCAACCTTACAGGCAATATTCGTTGAAGAATAGTGGTGCATAGAAGTTGAAGCCTCGCTTCTAAGGATCCTACACAGTGATCAAGAGATTCAGAGAGGTAGCATATGAGTTGGAGCTGCTAGAGGGTAGCAAGATCCACAACATATTTCATGTATCTTGCCTCAAGAAGGCGCTCGGACAATAGGTTACCACCTCGGCAGACCTTCCTCCACTCGATGAGGAGGGGTATTTGGTTCTAACTCCAAAGAATATTGTTGATGTTAGAGAGAGGAGGCGAATGGGGAAATTCATTCGAGAGTACTTGATCATTTGGAGAGGTTTTCCTGCACAGGAAGTTACTTGGGAGGGAGAGCACATATTACAATATCCCAATTTGGAGTTGCTTGAAGAAAAACAATCTCCGAAAGGGAGGACTATAATTTCCCCTTCCAATTGATCATGACGGGGGACGACTTAGTATCCTATAGGACTCTCGTTGGCTATAGTCAGTGGAAAATGGAAGTCACAGGGGTTTATTTAGTTTCACTGGTTAGAAAGTGTCATGTTTCTAAAATAACATTAAATAAAAATAAATTATTAATTACTCAAACTTCAAAAATAAATTTTTAATGTTTAAGTGAAAATTAAAGGAGAAATAAGGGTGAGGTTTGATTTGGCAAAAAAAAAAAAGGAAAAACTTCAGCATTTTCATTGGGGTTTTGGGAAAAGCTCTTCCATTATTTATATAGTTTATGTGGTGCAACACCCACTCTAACTAGACGAAAAAGAGAATTAATCAGGAAATTCTATTTGAGCTTGAGCTTATGATTTGTCTACAGTTTGTGGAGAAACGATGGGCTTAGGAGGCTCATAGAATACATTTTTGAATAGAGACCATATCATACTCAGGAGGCTCGTGGTATCTAGAGAAAACCGTGAGGGTTTCTTGTGGGATCGTGGCTCTTGGAGAGGTCGTTGGAGCATCATTGAAGGGTTTGATACACTTAGCAATAGATATGTGAGGCCTGTGGGCATTTCCAGAGCTGGTCGTGAGTTGTGTGGGTTCCTAGGGAGGCTGAGAGGCATCGCTGAGGGATTCATCTCCCTTCTATTGCAGACCGAGAAGATACGGGAGACCGTGAGGGTCGTCCCACTCATTATCAACAAACCACAAAGAAAAGAAAAGGGCGGCCACAGGTCATATCTTGGAATAGCGAGGGTTTGAGGAAATGGTCGTGTCATAACTACTTAATCGAGGAGATTCGAAGAGCAACGATCAGTTGGGAGGAACCTGAGTTCTCTTGGCAGAGTATTTTGCACAGGATCCATCTATCTTGAAGAGGTCGTGGCACTGTTGCAAGGTTTTATCTACATATTGTGTATTTTTCTAATATTCTGTTGTAGTAGCCCCTAGATAGTTCATTGTATCCCTGATTCCATAATAATAAAATTCAAGCATTGTCTTTTCCATGTGTATATGCAAAATGCTGGATAAAAATATTTATCAAAAAGTGCATGCAATCTATTTGTGAAAAGTTAGATATCAAGTTTGGGAAATAAATCATATGCAGGAAGAACTGTTTGACGAAACTACTCAATAATAAATAATAAACACTGACAGAAAAATCATAAGATATCTATTAGGGATATTACATCATCCATGAAACTCTATTAGGGATATTACATCATCCATGAAACTATGTTAGGAAGCAACCTTCATTACCTAAATGGAATCGGATGCATGGCCTAAAGGCATAAACCCTGACCCTCCATTGTCAAGCTGTACATTGTTTCAAGCCCCCTCCTAGAGAGATATATCTAGGGAAAGGCAGGATGGATATTTGGTAATCCTAAAAGATCCATTTAAATACATCTAAGTGTTTTGATTCCATTGTGAACGTTGGTGTTTGAATATCTAGCTAATGGTTAGAGGTTAGGGTTTGGAATTTCTACAAAGGTTAGGGTTTGGAATTTCTACAACTAGTAGTGATTGTTTTGGGTTATAATCATGAGTATGTTTCATCTTCTCTCATCTTCATGTATAAAAGTTTAAAGAAAAACTTGACATCCTTCATATTCATGTAGGAAATTTTAAAGAAAAACTTAACATCAAATCTCTTCCATAGTCTAAAGTATAAATATTATTTAAAAAATAGTATAAATAATCATATATCTTTTTCTCAACTTTAAATTTTAATATTTTTCAATCTAGTGTTAGTGAACAAAAGGTTGGGTGGAGCTAAATCTTCCCATCTTTCCTTGTATAAAGACGGTAAAGTTAAATCTGGTATCATTTCATTTCTTCTCTGTGTATTTTTCGGAACGCTTTCTTAATATAAGCTTTGATTTATTTAATTTTCTCTTATTAAAATTGTTCTATCTTATCTTTTTTCCTAACATTCTCAAACTATATTTTAATATAGTTTTTTTTCTTTTTTATGATGATGATGATGATTAACATTCACTAAGATCTATTTGGTTTATAGGACCTTAAGACTGTAAGTGATTACTTGTGATCCTTTAGAATTTTGTTTCTGTGGTTGAAAAGCATTAAGATAAGTTTTCCAAGATCACCATACTTTGAGTTAAGAGATTAGGAAGGTTGGTAGTGTGATCAATATTTTGAAAATGAGATCTAATATGGGTATAGGCTAGACAATCTAAGAGAAAGTGTTTTTCATCTTCAACCTTCTTAGTATTATAAAAGTAACACACTCTTTCATCCCATGGCATTTTAGGAATAGACCAACTCCCAGTTTCACTATGGAGCTCATGAGAATTTGTTATTATCTTAGCAATGCTTATTTTTTTTCTTTACACTTGGCAAAACAGATAAATAATTTTGATCTTCTAGATTAGGATTGATTACATCTTTATAATATCTTAATTTTATTTTTTCCTTACTCTTTATCACACCACAATTATTCCTTAAATTTCTCTCTTATTAAAGATTTTGATGTATTTATTTCCTTGTTTTATATTGAATTAAATATTAAA
>ML779737.1:145998-159970 GCA_009831015.1 Picea engelmannii
ATATATATATATATATATATAACCAGCAAACTTACCATTAAAAAATATCATTATTTCTATTTCTATTTTGTTATTTGTTAGTATATTTATAGTATTTATGTTTGTTGTTTATTATTAAATTTATAAAATGTGAAGATGTAGTATTTTTTTATTTAATAATTTAATTCTAATATATATTTAAAAGAGTAATTTAATTATCGTGCTTATTTCTATTTATTTGTTACTATATTTATAGTATTTATGTTTTGTTGTTTATTATTAAATTTATAAAAAGTTAAGATGTAGTATTTTTATATTAATAATTTAATTTTAATATATATTTAAAAGAGTAATTTAATGATGATGTGATGATGGTTAACCTCTACTAAGATCAAATTTGATTTATTTAAACTTAAGAAAGGTAAGGAATCACTTAGTTTTTTTTAGAATTTTATTTTTGTGCTAGAAAAGTCTTTAAGAGAAGCATTCCAAAATCAACATAGTTTTGATGAGCTAAAAGGTTAGAAAGTTCAATATTGCAACAAATATTTTGAAATTGTGATTTAATGTAGACTTATGCAAGACATTCTAAGAGAAAGTGATTTTTATCTCTAACCCTCTTATTGTTGCAAAGATGGGAACTTTTTTCAAACCACAACTTTTAGGAATTCTCTAAAGTGTTATGTCACTATGGAGCTCATGAGAATCTGTTCTTATTTTAGCAATATTGATTTTCTTCTTTATGCTAGTCAAAACAGAAACATATTTTTAATATGCTAGATTAGGGTTGATTACCTCCTTATAGTATCTTAATTTTCTTTTATCCCCTAATTATTTATGGCACAACAATTTCTCTTTGAATTTAGATACAACAATATTTTTAATATTATCATTATTGTATATTTTAACCCCATTCTTTGTATTTAGCTAAGACTTGGAACCTTTATGCCACCCCGCTTGAGTTGTAGGTGCTTTTGATAGGGGTTTGAAGAAATATTAGAAAGTATATTGTCTTCCATGTTGTTTATCTTGTTCTTGTACAATAGGTACCTAATGATAGCCACGCTCTTAGTGGGGGAAATATTCACTTCTATGAGGAGGATATGATAGGGTGTATTTCCTTTAATTTTGAGATTATAAGTTATAAAATACTTTTGGATTTGCTTATTTTTTCTCCATTATTATCTAGAGATGGTGTAGCCCGAAACTTCACAACCATATAATATAACATGACATGGGAGTCTCGAAGAGGAGTTTCTTCTTATTCCATAGTAATAGGTCTATTGAAATACAATTTTTTTCAAGCTCATAATAATCTTTCTACCCTCCATATATTCATTTTTCAATCCTATAGCTCCAGTTAAGCTTGTGACGAAGATTGATTTCAAGATATTCATATGAAGTCACTTCTTCCAAGTTGTTGTTGTCATACACTAAATTAACATAAGTGTTCCTATTCGATTTAATGATCATAATAATTTTTTTGTCAATGTTAACAATCATACCCATACTAGAAAAGAAATCCTTAGGGATTTTTAATTTCTTGACGAGATCATAGGGACTCCTTGCCATAAGAACGATATCATTAGTGTAAATCAAAAGGAAAATTATTATACCACTGAGATTCAATATGACACAAACTTCTTCTTCCAAACAACCCTCTAACTTCTTAATGCATATGCCAAAAAATATAGGGGATAGGGGACATCCTTTCTTAACTCTTATATTAAAATTAATTTATTCTAACTAGCCCTTAATGACATTCCTAAAATTGGAAATAATGTTCTTGTACAACCTTATCACAATTTATTTGAACTTGAGAGGAAGTTGTAGCTCTTCTAACCTATTCCAAAGGTTATTCCTAGGCACTATGTCAAAATAATTTCTAAATTCAATGAATCAACATGGGAGATTGGTTTTATTATTGAAACATGCCTCTACAATGATCCAAAGCATAAAAAGATAGTCCATAGTTGAATGATAACTCATAAATTTGGCAAGCTTTTATCTCTTTTTACATGACTTTCTATCCATATGCTTAACTTCTTTTCCAAAAGAATTTCATATAACTTCACTAAAAAGGGGCTAATCATAATGGTCCTATAGGTAGAGGAATTGTTTGTATCCCCACTTTTTAAAATAGGCATGATGAGGCTTTGTGTAAAGGGTTTAGGGAATCCCTACTTGATAGCTAAATTGAAGAGCTAATGGATGTGAGGGAAGAGGGTAGGACCTATAGTTTTTTAGATTTTTTCTTGGTAGCCTTCGATGTCCTTAGCTTTTCCTTTTACAAGCCACTTAACCTCAAACACTATGTCATATATTAAAAAATATTCTTCATTTGTACTAATAGTGTGAATGTTGACCATGACTTTAGTGACTTTTAAACATTTTTAGGGTAATAATTCAAGTCCCTCAAGGGAATCATATTGTTTTCTTTACTTTTAAGAGTAAAAAAATTATTTTGGAACTTCTTAGGATCCAACTTATATAGGTGCAAAAGATTCTCTTTCATTACATTTATCCTTCTTTCCCCTTTTGATTAGGTCTGTGTATCTATTTACCTTGTTGGATTTTAAGATTCATTACAAGCATTCGTAATCTCTTTTCTAGCAAGCTTACACTCTTTATCATACCAAAGGTTGTTAATTCTATTTTCTTCTTTACATAACACCTCAATAGAGAAATTGTTGATGGAATTGGAGAGGGTTGTCTTAAAATTATGATAGATATATGGTCAATATTGTTCTTATTTGATAGGATATTTAGTTTAGTATTTAAATCCTTAAAAAAAATCAACTTTATTTTTGTGGAAGATCGTGTTTTTGGTTCTGAGAATTCTCTTCAAAAAGGGTATTTTGCATGACAAAGTTTAGAGTTAGGGTTAATATTCTATGATTAGAGTGAAATATCATGGTCATTTAAGAGGTCAAAATTTACTATTTGGTTGTATATGAAGATATATATAAGATAATCAATGACACTCTGCTACTAAGTCAATGAACATATTATAACTAAATGATATAAAGAAAAAAAATTGGATTACATAATTTAAATGGAAAAGATTATAATATTTGTAAATAATGTTAATAAATTAAAATAATTATTTTAAAAAGAAAATACCTGTTTTTTTTGCTAGTGGCCTACTGGGTGAGAAACCGGGGAATTTGTTGGCACTCAGTGCATAGACCCAGGATTCAACATTAATTCACCAAACAATCCCAAGATACTGGCCCTTTCAGCATCACCCATAGGCAGGTGAAGTCTCACCCGACGTACCTATGGGGACCATAGGAACCAGGCTTCTGTATTCATGAAGGGAATGGAGACCATTCTAACATTCATTCATTCTACATGCAATATACCAAGTGCAAAAAATCATAATAACATCATAACATATGACAGATTTATCTTATTTAACATGTGCACATAACTATCAGATACATATTCATATCAACCATTCAACATCTATTAAAAAGAGTAAATCAACACATCATGACACAAATATTTAATGTGGTTCACCTCAAACTGGGATACGTCCACAATGGTTGGCTTCTTATATTATTCCTTCATTTTAAATCATTACAAGAGGTGCACACTACACTCAAATAAGATACATCATTTCTACCCCAAAATTCCCTAGCTTCTCATGCATACAATGTACACTTAGCTCATTTTCTCCTCTATTACTTCCCTTCTTTCTACCCAAACCCAATACATATTTATACATTGTTTATATGTCTTATCTTGTTACAAAATGGACCAAATGGTCTAACTAGTACTAACTAACTTCCACCTCCCATGCACTGGCTCCTGAATATGCACTAACTGTCTTCTGCACACAATGCTCCTTTGTTGACTTGTTGTGCGATTTTCTCTTTCACGATTCCAAAACTTACCCAAAATGTCCTACTCCAACAGGCATCCAACACTCACTTGTGGCTCATCCTGAGCCACTTCATGCTTTCTTCCAGGTCTCCATGAACCTCTAAAATCTCTCCTTTGCAGCTATGATCTTTTCTCTTTCTTGTGTTTCCTGTTGAAAAATTCCCTTAGTCATCTTTCCAGTAAGGTCTCTCTTCAACTTTTCTACACTTTCTTGTACTTCTTTCTTAACCATGCCCTACGCAACTGCTAATTCTATTGTCACCTTGTATGCTTCTTCCTGCAGTGTTTTGATCTTATGTGCATGAACCTGCTACTACGCACTCATCTAATTCATCTATGAATACAATTTTCTATTATCTTCCATTGTTTTCATCATCTTTTCTGGTGGTAATGTGCTCATTACTTCCTTAAAATTATGTGCCTTGTCCTACCCATCTTGTAACTTATGCCTGATTTCCTGCAATTACATGTCTTCTGTCAGCTAAGTCCACATACCCATGATTTTTATGTATAGCTTGGCACACTCTGCTTTCTAAAAAAAAAAATTATGGACGATTCATGTTGTTTCCTTATCCCTTTGCTCCCTTTCCTCCAGTGGAGTGGTCGGTATCCGACATGCTTCAAATTCAGTAATCTCTATGTGGAAGCCCTGAATGGCTTCAATGATCTTTGTCACTTATTCTTCTAATGGGGCATCTTCCTCCCTAGACATTTCTGGAATAATATTATAAATCCTGTGGACTGCCTGTTTCATTCTTTTTGTCCTTTGTGCAGCCTCATCCCGCTCCAACCTAAATTAATCATATTATTCTTGCATCGCATCCTTATTTGTGACTGTATTTTTCAAGTCCATTGTCGTTGACATCACACACAATTGTAGTTCATGTTTCACGCTCATCTACAAACCATGTGACACTTCTACCAACAATTGAAATAGCAAAAAGTCAATATGACTAAGTTCCTTTGCAAGCTCCTGTAATTATGATGTAGGGAACTCTAAACCTCTAACTACTATATTCATCACTCGTTGCTCTCCTGATGTCATAGATGGGTGAGGCATCATATGTTGCACCTCTATCATGTTGGTCATGTTCTCCATTGGCTCATGTTCGTTTGTTCTAAATTTCACAATATTGGTTGTCTCCAAAATCTGTCACAGTGCAATAATTTTCACTTGTACGTCCAAGTACCTTTGTTCTTTATTTTGCGTCACTCACTCAAAAGCATCCTATGTAACATATTTTACTTGATACACAATCTTTTCTAAGTTATCCTCTGACTGGGACAAGGTGGCCACTTGCTTGATTGCTTTCCTCTTCTTTCGTTGTAGTACTAATTTTTTCGTATCATCTTCCTTCCTCTTGTCTCATGGGAGAATTAGTGTATTTTTTGCTATTCTTGTGCCATTTGTTTCTTCTTCATGTTCTTCTTCTTCATAATCATCTCCTATTTCTTCTATTTTTGGTTGTTGTTTCTTTGGCTTCTCTGTTTCTGGTACTAGGGTTTTTCGTTCATCCTCCTAGTCTTATATGATCTATCCCACACCAACCTTTGTCAACTTGTATCTGCATGGAAACCACTAATACTCTTGGTCCTTCTTGGTGTGAATGTACATATGATGTCTTATGGGTTTGAAGCACGCAATCCCCTTGTATGCTTCTACTACCTGCGGTAGTATGCATGGTGTATTATGGATACTCACCCGAATTACTTCCTTGTATACATAGAATGTAATGTTGTTATATAGTTTCCTCTCCTTGGGCACACTATGCCACAAGTTTACATATCTCCCTGCTAGACACGACTTATTCGTAGCTCCCAGAAACCAAGTATCTTCTGGCTCCCTCGAAGCCACAAGTGCTATCAGTATTCACAACCAAACATATGAAATTCCATACCCTTTTCTTGATATTCCCTACAATTTATCAAGAAATCCTCCTATGTAACCTCTTTTACTTAATACACAATCTTTTCTAAGTTATCCTATGACTAGGTGGCCACTTGCTTGATTGTGTTCCTCTTCTTTTCCTTGTATTACTAATATTTTTGTATCATCTTCCTTCTGCTTCTCTCCTGTGCACGTTATTATCTTTTTTGTTCTTACTGTGACATTTCTTTCTTCTTCATGTTCTTCTTCATCATCATCATCTCCTATTTCTTCTATTTTTGGTTGTTGTTTCTCTGGTTTCTTTGTTTCTAGTACTAAGGTTTTCCATTCGTCCTCCTAGTCTTATATGATCTATCCCATGCCAACCTTTCTCAACTTGTATCTGCGTGGAAACCACTGCTACTCTTGTTCCTTCTTGGCGTGAATGTATATATTATGTCTTATGGGTTTGAAGCACGCAATCCCCTTGTATTCTTCTACTACATGCGGTAGTATGCACGGTGTATTATGGATACTCACCCAAATTACTTCCTTGTATACATAGAATGTAATGTTGTTATCTAGTTTCCTCTCCTTGTGCGCACTATGCCACAAGTTTACATATCTCCCTGCTAGACACGACTTATTCATAGCTCCCAGAAAATGAGTATCCTCTGGCTCCCTCGAAGCGACAAGTGCTATCAGTATTAACAACCAAGCATAATGAAATTCCATACCCTTTTCTTTATATTCCCTGCAATTTATCAAGAATTGGTTAAACAAGAATGTTTCCCAACTCATTTGAACTCCTGTAACATACTTCTGAGTTGTCGTTATCACACCTGCTAGTACCTAATCCTTGTGACATTTCCTTAACAACTTTCATTCCAACACCTACATCGTGAACCAGACTGTATCATACTTGATGCTTGCAACATCCAGATCATGGAAACCTTTGAATGTGTCGTAATTGTCATTCATTCTTTCTGTCAATGCTTTCTCCTTTTTCTTGTCCGTGAATAATAGTGATGGGTATTCCCTTTTTGATGGAAACCTGGTTATCTGTGCAATCAATTATTTGTCTATGGATCTCGATCTATCTAACTATAGAAATCCTTTATGTACACTACTAAGTAATAACATAACACAAATATTTATCTCTGCACTCTTGCCAAAATGTGGAATATCAAAAAGGTTTAGAATACCTATCTTTTCAAGCCCCATAACCAATTCTTGTGGCTCTACTAAGACTGCTTGTTAATCTGGGGTGAGTGTTAAGCTTTTGTACTTATTCGGAGACAGTTATGGAAACTTATTCACATGTTTCAAGTAGTGGTTTGCATACCTCAGTATTCCTACTACGTCGAGCATATGTTTCTCAATGATCACACCTTGTGGAATTTTTGGCTCGACGAGTTCATACTTTGGCTCTTTTTGTAAATTCACCTACTTTATTGTTGGCTTCCTTAGTGGTACATAATCCCATGGATAGTGAACCAGGTTTGACCCTAACTTTAATGCTCCTGATGTTTCCTTGGTCACATGTATCGATGTCTACCTAGTGCATTGTTTCTTCATCAGTGAACAAACTTCTCCCGTCTTCGGTGGCGCCATTTCTTTCTGCAACTACTTGCTTGGAAACCAACCTCTCTAGCTATGTTTATGTTCATGTGGCTCTCTAATCTCACTACTCTCTATCAAGAATCAAATGACAACAACTTCTTTCCATCAACCCTTCAAATGATTGTATCACTTGTCGCTAGTTATTTCTATTCTTCACGCCCAAACCTATAGTCTAATCCAACTTTTCCTTAACATTCAGTTATTTCCATACTCTACAATAAATTCGACTTATTCTATGGAGTTTGGACCATGGTCAAGATCTTTCCAGTCAATCATAGTCTCATCGTCATTTTTCATTTATAACTACGCATCTCCATTACTTCGTCGTTATGATCATTCTTTAATGTTTGTCCCATCATGGATGCTCTTTAATGTGTTTCTCCCTCTATGTGAAAATCTCTATCGCACTTCAATCTTCCTTCATGTGCACAGTTCCTTCCTCTTTCCACATATCTACAACACTTTTTGGAGTTATCTCCTTAGTCATTTATCCTTATGTATCACTTCAACCTTCAAATTGTTTTATTTCTTTTCTTCTTATTTTTCTACTATAATACACTATAATACAACTGCTATGGTACACATACTATGTGCTTCAACTAGTGCCCTAAAGTGTCACTATCCCTATAAAGTTTTAACTGACTACCATGAACCAGTCCTTCCACAACTTCTCCATTCATTTTCTCTATTTGAACAACACATGCATCTATCACAAACTTGATCACATATGGACCTAACCAATGCATCTGAAACTTTTTGAGGTACTGCAAAAACTTGTTGTCATAAAGAAAAACTAAGTCTCATGTCTGAAACTTCTTCTGTTTAATGTTCCTATCATGCCATCCTTTCTTGCACACTTTATTATCATGTTGATGAAAATATGCAACAAACCAATCCTCTTCCATCTCTACTAGCTCTGAAAATCCCTTCTCCACTGCACCAAAATATATAATCTCTATCAGCACAACAATGCCCGGACTCGACACTATGAATTCCATAGGCATAACAACTTTTTTGCCATACACTAGTCTGAACGGGGTCTTTCCTTTCAATTTATTAGTTGTAGTCCTATAAGTCCTTATTATTTTCGGAATCTTCAAATCCCAGTCATCTCATATTAAATTACACACCTTCATTAGTGCATGTTCTAGTACCTTATTGAATTCTTTGACTATTCATTTTCCCGAGGAGGATACAATGTTCTCTTCTAATGATGAATCCGAAACTCCTATGTTAAATATGCAATTGTCTTATTCATAAAATGAGTTCCCTTATCGCTCATAAGTATTCTGGGGCATCCAAACCTTTTCACCACGTTTTCAAACAAAAATCGTGAAACTATATTAGTGTTGCAATCTCTCATTGGATATGCTTCGACCAATCTGGTAAAGTAATCTGTCACAGTAATGATGTATCTAGCTCCTAATCTCTTTGTTCGTGGATATATTGGCCCAACAAAGTCCACTTCCCATTTATCAAAATCTTGTGATGTCACTTGTGGTACTATGGGCATCTCGTCTCTCCTGGAAGGCTTCCCAATTCTTTGGAAAACATCACAAGTCTTACAAAATTCCTTGGCATCCTTATGAAGGGTATGCCACCACAATATTGTGCGCAAAATATTTTGAGTTGTTTCTTTTCCTACGTAGTGTCCTCATGCAACACTTTCATGCACCTCCGAAAATATCATATGTATTTCATGTTTTAATACACATCATCACATAGTACCATCTATGCATAACTTATAAAAATTTCCTGCTATGAGTTGATAGTTTGCTTCCTTCACTACTGATTTCTTCTTTTGTGTAGCTGTAAACTTAGGTGGGATTACTCCTATACTCAAGAATTTAACTATTCCTAAAAATAAATCATCAACCATTTTTATTGAAAATAAGTGCGTGTATGCTAAGCTATCATCCAAGTTTCATGCATCTTCTCTTGATAGTATGTGTGATAGGTGATTAGGTCATGAATTAAATTTCCATGGTTTTACAATTACCTCCAAGTCATATTCTTGAAACAATAATAGCCATATGCATATTCTCCCCCCCAACAATGGATTATTGCCCATATATCTTAGTGTAGAATGGTCTTTGTACATCTTAAAGTGTGAACCAAACAATTAAGGTTTGAATTTCTGCAATGCATACACCATTGCTAATCCTTCATGTTCTATAGTCATATAGTTTTATTCTGTAGTTGAAAAATTCTTGCTCACAAACGAAATGGGATGATCTTTATATCCTTCTCTAGGCCGAGATAATATTGTGCCTAAGGACACATATGACACATCCACATGAACATGAAACTCCTTCTTCCAATATGGAAATATCAAAATTAGGGAGGTAATTGATTTCTGCTTCAAAGTATCTGAAACTTCCTGACACTCCTCACTCCATTGAAATGTATTCTCCTTCTTTAGTAATCTTTCCATCGAGGCTATAATCTATGCTATCCTTTAATTAAATTTCTAGAGTACCCTGTATGCCCCAACATTTCTTGTATTTGTTGCATTGAATTCGGTGATCGTAAATCAACAATCACAACAATCTTCGCAGGATCCACTAACAATCATTTCTTACACACTACATGGCCCAGTAAGATACCAAACGATGCACAAAAAATGTACTTCTTTAAATTTAAAGATATCTGAAACTGCCTACACCTATCCAACATTAAGGGCAAAATCTCAATATGATATTTCAATAAGATAAACACCGTACAATCATCTAAGTATACTTTTAAGAACTTATGGATGAACTCTTTAAATGTTTCTATAACCACTCTAGAGAATATTGTTGGTGCATTCTTTAATCCAAAAGAAATCACTTTGTACTGGTAACAACCCCATTCTATCTCAAATGTGATATCATATCTATCTTCATGTGCAATCTTGATATGATGATACTCTAAAATCCATTAGTGAATGAATAGGGTTCCTTCCCTCCTACGTTCTCAAACTCTTCATCCGTAAAAGGTGCAGGAAATGGATCATGTAAGCATGCACAGATCTACACAAATTATGATCCCTCTTGTGTTCTTATCATAAACCACCATTGGACTGATCCACTTTGACTCTCCAATAGGTTCAATAATTTTGGCTCCCAACATCTTATCTATCTCCACTTTCTCCTTATTCTTACCCACTGGGTTCAATCTGTATGGCCTTTGCTTCACAAGATTAACATTTGGCTTCAAAGGAATCTTAATCTCTACTAAATCCTCAACAATTCCTTTCATCTATGAAAAAATAGTCAGAAACAGGTCATGATACTCATGCAGTAAGTCCTCTATCTTCTCCAAAGTATCATCATTCCAATAGTCTCATATGTTCGCGAATTTGGGCTTCTATTTTGTATCAATATTTACTTTGCATGTTCTCAATGGTTTTGCATATACCAGCGATTCAAGTTCTGTTCCTTTTACTACATTCTCTCCTTCAGTTTATGGTATTTTCACATTTATGGGATATTCATCCTCCTCTTGGTCCTTTCAGAAACATTATAAGAACACAAAACTTCTTCAATTGTCGTAGAATATCTATGCGCGCTACATACAAGTACTAGTTCTATCAAGTCTTTTTCTAAAAAAATATTATTCTTGATGACCTGCAAAGATAAGACAATCAAAGGAGCACCATCTATAAAACTAAAGGTTACCTTAAAATTTCAAGTCAATTCCTCCCAATCTATAGTTTCTCTGTGCACTTCCGGTTCTAAGTACCAATTCTTCAGGGTTGTGTCCAAGGTGTGTACAAACAAATGTGTCTATTCTTACCTAGGTACTTTATTCTAGGTCGCAATACATTGTGTAACATGCTCCATCAGACAACTTAATCGTATATACTTATACATAGTATCTTCATTCTCTATCTCGAACTTGACTTATAATAGTCTTCTACATTATTGTCAATCCCTTATTCCATCCTTATTCGTGTCCCACCATCTTGTTGGGGTTGCTTTCAGTGCAACATATAAAGCTAATAATATCTTTTGATCTTATATTTTCAATTCAAATTCTCTTATAAAATAATCTACATCAGTTTTTCCATCATACCTTGGAGGATCACATACTTCAGTTCCAATCCATCGCAATGCGCAGGAAATTTGAGCACATTTCCTTGTGGACACTTTGTGCAATCTTTTCTACCAATTCTCCAAAGATTCTTTTGAATATGATGCACATGAAATAATACTTCTCCATTTAAGTACACCATCGGCTATAGGTTTCACATAATCATCCATCAATAGGATATAGCGATATCTTCTTCATTCGGCTACTCGTTCTACATATCTTCTTCCTTCAGTAGGATATAACGACGTAGTAACCTTAAATTATCCTCTGTCTCTTGTTCAAATCAATGACAGTCTGGTTTTAAAAGGGCCAATCAAGTCTAAGGAGTGATAGGTAAGGGGTGCTTCCATCTACTATCTCGATCGCCTCGAAATCGACCACGTTGTGCACTCCATCAATGCTAACACTTACCACTGTCAACCTTCCAATTTGGAAAATCTAATGTTGGTTTTCTAGTGTCAATTAGATAGGTGAACAAATCAACTTTGAATATACCATCATTTCCCAAGTATTCCTTAGGATGACTTTCACATCAAAGGCTAGATCCAAAATAATAGTGTCCATGTTGTAGTTTCCTATCTACGTGTTGAGTTGAAACGCCCTATTCATTCTCTTCTTGCGGTGCACCTGGTTAACTTCTTTGTGTGAGATATGTATCTCTTTCTCTTGGGCACAACGGTCAATCATTTCACACAACATACTCAAAGAAGACTCATATTTCATTAACTCTAAACAAATTTTTAGAAAACAATTCAAAGTTCTTACCTTGTCAACTTTCCTTTCTGAATGGTCATACTCTGGTGGCATATCATACACTAGTGGTCTATCATACAAAGGGGGCATGGTTGAGGTTGAGGCTATCCATTATGCTCATATTACTTCCTTCCCTTCTTGTGTATATGTCTCATTTTCCTTTCTAGGGTCAAACAATGGTTGAGGCTTTGTTGCTTTCCTCACCCACTGATGGATCCTATTTCTTTGATTCATATGGTCAGCTCCATTTTTGGTTCCTCCGCGCATAACCATTGTTATGTTGGGTTTATCGTCATGCATCTCTATTTCTATCATATGTATATTAACGTTCCTCTTTTCTTCCCATTTTGCAATCAGTTGTGTACAATCCTACATCACATGGTCTAGTTGTCTGCAATACGTATATTTCGTGCAAGGGTTCGGGCAGTCTTTCACTAAATGTCCAGGAAGATTACAATTATAACATAATAGGTCCTCTACCTCTACCAAATATTCCTCTTATGTGACCTCTGAACCCTCTTCTTCCTACTTGATTATAACCTATTGGAGTATTATATTGTGGCTCTCCTCTAGATTATTCTCCCTATACCCTCTAGGCATCTACAATGCGCTCTATCATCAATTCAAATGCATGTGTAAAGTAGCTAGAGAGGTAATGGGGGGGCCTAGAGGGCCCATAGTGACAATAGTGGAGGTCATTCAATCTAAGGTGGACTAGGTCCACTATATTATTAAATAAGACCCACTATGGTATTTAGATATAATAAATGGGTAATTAGATATTAGAGGACTTCTTAGAAGGTTCTACTTCTAGAAGATTCCTCCTCTAGAATGTTCTTATGTGATGGTAGAACTATATAAAGGGGTTCAAGCAATGTAATGAGACATGAAGAGAAGTATTGTATTTGGAGCGGTAGCTCAATAGGAGGATTCCCCCTCGAAGAGGCAAGTGAACAGGAGAGGATCCCTTCCATAATAGGATCCATTGTATGGTGTTGCCCTACATCAAGGGTTTCTATAATAAAGTTGTGGTTTTCTATATGGTTTCATATACCTTGTGTGGTAACTGTATTCAAATATCTTTGGATCTATTGTGACATTTTGTATTCATCTATTTGGTTCTTAACAAGTGGTATCAGAGCACTTTTCGTGGGCAGATGTTGTGGGCAACTATTTTTTATTTTTGCAGATTTTTTTTTTCGGAGGAGAAAAAAGAGGGCCGCGACATTCCAGACATTTTCAGTATATTTATGTGAAAAAATTGCAGAAAAGGGTTGTAGATCTAAGTTCCTCTCAGAAAAACACCCAAGTTAAAAAACAAAATCGTCCGAAAAGGAGTCCGGAAGGTCAAGATATTGAGGTTTTAAAATCTGCAATTTTTCAGGGTTTTGTCTGCGGACGGTGGCACGATTTGTTTTTATTTCTGTAGCAATTGGAGGCCGAATCTTCCCAAATAAATTATAGATCTGAGTTCTTCTCACAATTTCACCTAATTTCAAAAAACAAAATCAGCCAAAACGGAGTCCGGGAAGTGAAGTTATGAGCATTTTAAGTTCAACAGATTTTTAGGGTTTTTTCCAGAAAAAACCGCGATTTTCTGCCGAAACTTCTTGGGTTTATTTTTTGAGTTTTTCCGTGACGGCTACAGGACCGAAGATTTCATAGGGTGCTCAGATGGCTATTTCTTCTCAAACCTTGAAAGAAATTCTTGAATCATTCAAAGCCCAATTGGATGACAGATTGGATGCATTTGCACATGGCCTCACAAACAGCCTCACACATAGCCTC
>ML779737.1:160616-198806 GCA_009831015.1 Picea engelmannii
CCTGGTATATGGTTGTACATCAAGCATTAAGGACAACGCTTTCATAAGGGGGATGGAATGTAAGGTAGCTAGAGAGGTAGTGGGGGGGCCTAGAGGGCCCATAGTGATAATAGTGGAGGTCATTCAATGTAAGGTGGACTAGGACCACTATATTATTAAATAAGACCCACTATGGTAGTTAGATATAATAAATGGGTAATTAGATATTAGATGACTTCTTAGAAGGTTCTACTTCTAGAAGATTCCTCCTCTAGAATGTTCTTATGTGATGGTAGGACTATATAAAGGGGTTCAAGCAATGTAATGAGACATGAAGAGAAGTATTGTATTTGGAGCGATATCTCAATAGGAGGATGCCCCCTCGAAGAGGCAAGTGAATAGGAGAGGATCCCTTCCATAATAGGATCCATTGTATGGTGTTGCCCTACCTCAAGGGTTTCTATAATAAAGTTGTGGTTTTCTATATGGTTTCATATATCTTATGTGGTAATTGTATTCAAATATCTTTGGATCTATTGTGACATTTTGTATTCAGCTATTTGGTTCTTAACAGCATGATAATCCTTCTCTTAATGATCAAAAAACTTGCAAAAGTTACAAAATAGGAAATTCTCATAGTACTATGGTACTTCTGCATCAATGAGAAATTATGAGGGTGGTGACCCATCGTCTTACAATTCTTGCACCATAACCCCCATTGGATTCAAAGCTCATGTATTCAAATACTGCTGAAAAGTTGGACATTCATTCTTATGGTGACCTTTTATTCTATATGTGACACACTAGACATCCTCGCACTTTTCTTTTCCTTTCGTAAGATCCTACAATTGAAGAGTAATCACTGCTAACTATGATTGTACTTGAGCCATCCCTACGCCATTTTCTCCTACTGGTGATGCTTCTAATTTCATAGCAACTTCTAAGGCTTTTGATTGTGACACAATCTTCTGCTATGTCAAAGGGAAATGTATATGTGACAACAATCCTGCAATAAACCACTCTTTCATGTGTTGTTCATCTGGAATTTGGAATGTAAATCAATCCTTCAGTATCTTAAATCTTTGATCGTAGTCTCACACTGATTCATTATATCTACTTCATCTCCTTCAAATCTATAATGTCTTGTGACTCGGACTTAGGTTTTTGAAACTTTTTCAATAGAGTTTGTCTTAGCTCTGCCAATGTTCTAGTCTATCCCATAGGTGTTGTAGTTTGATATTTGATGTACCATAATAATGCGTGATCTATGAATGTCATTGCTAACTGTGCAATATTTGAATCATTGTCTTGGACGTTCTTCACAGTCTATATTATCTCACAAATGAAAAAATGGTGTTCTGGATCCTATGTCACCGCTCCGTGGAAGAGAAGCATTCTTAAAGTAGGATCTAGTCCTGCCATCATGTTCTACATGGTGTTCTTTCATGATAACACTAATTGATTCTGGATCAGACTACTACTTCCACTTCTTTGATTACTTTTTCTAAAATCGTATTTCCTTCATGAACTATAATTGAAAAAGCTTCAAATCTTACCTCAATTCTTGGCGATGCAGACAAGGTCATGGGTTCAACGCAGAGCCTAATATGAGAAGTATCTTCTTCTACTAGACTGAGTTGACAAATATTTTCTTATGTGCGAAGACTTCCTTCAATATGGAGTATCACACTAGTGTCTCTTTCCTCATTCTCACTATGTCGCCCCTCTCTCTCAGCCGCAGTCCTCTTCTTATCCATTATGAATCTCCACCATTGCACAATACTCCAATCTCTTCGTTCATCGCACACTCATCTTCTCTCAACATCCTCAGCCCATCCATTCTTCATTTGTTCTCTTCATCCCTCTTTATGCTCAGACCATCCCTTGGTCAACCCCCTATCCCCCTATGTGCGTGAAGGTGCTTAGCAATCAGATTGCATTTTCATAAATCCCATGTTGCACAACAACATATTAATCCAAGTAGGTAGTGACTTTGAGTATCTTTCATGCAGTCCCTTAAAGAATTCTCTTTTAGAATTACTATACGAATCAGTACAATCTATGGAAAATTCAATAATGTAACCTCCCACCACACTTTCCAGCCAGTAATCTATTGCACGTGATACTCGATTCCTTACATAATTGACTTGTCTAACTGACTCAGGAGTCTGATTTTTTGGAACAACGGTATGAAATATTTCGATCTGTTAAATTAATCTCTAGATCCATTCTGCTAAAATATTCAAAAAGTCAACGAAGAAAATTTCATGCAAATCTGTAAACACATACCTTTGTAGCCATTTATTTGTGTTGATCCATGGATTCTTATTCTTATCTACAACAATATTGATTTCCTTTGTGTCCAACCATTTTTCAATATCCTCCTTAGTAGGCCTCCACATCCCCCTCAATCGTAGATCCTAGTCTCAAAAACAAAACTATTTGTTGACACACAGTAGGCAGACCAAGGGTTCAAACAAATCCCAAGATATAGGCCCTTTCGGCATCACCCGCAAGAAGGTGAAGTCTCACTCAAGGTACCTATGGGGACTATAGGAACCAGACTTCTGGGGTCATGAATTGAATGGAGACCCTTCTAACATTCATTTATGCTACATGCAATACACCCTATGTGTGAAATAATAACAACATCATAACATATGAAATATTTATCTTACTTAGCATGTGCACCGAACTATTAGATACATGTTCATATTAACCATTCAACATCTATTAAATAGAGTAAATCAACATATCATAACAACACACATCATGACACAAAGATTTAACGTCGTTCACCCCAAACTAGGCTATGTCCACAATGGTTGACTTGTTATATTATTCATTCATGTCCAATACTTACAATAGGTGCAGACTGTGCTCAAATAAAATAAACGAGTTCCACCCCAAAACACCTAGTCGTTAGCGCATACAATGCACACTCAACTCCTTTTCACCTCTATTCACTTCTCTTCTTTCTACCCAAAACCCATACACATTTATACATTGTTTCTTGGGCTTAGCCCATTACAAAATGGACCAAATGGTCTAACTACAACTAACTAACTTCTACCTTTTGTGTACTGGCTCCTGAATATGTGCTAACTATCTTCCACACGCGCTTCTTCTTTGTTGACTTGTCGTGCAATTTTTTCCTGCATGATTCCCAAAACTTACCCAAAATGTCCTACTCCAACAACATCTAAGCCATCAAAATCACCTAGAAATCACACCAAGCCTGGACCACACAAACCCTTAACATGGTTGGATTTTTAAACCTTAGAAGGATTTGATAAAAAAAAATTATATGTTAAAATGATGTTGTTATATAGATATAGATAGATATTAATATGAATTTATACTATATTAATATAAAAATATATTATAACTATTGATAAGTAAATGTATACATTTTTGAAAATTATAATGAAATATGAAAATTTAAATATCTCCAAAATTTAATATATTTTTTTGGAAAAAATTAAATATGTTTAACAAATTATTATAGCTATAGATAAGTAAATGTATACAAATTTTGCAAATTATAATGAAACATGAAAATTTAAATATCTCTTAACATTCAAGGTTCAAAATTTAATGCATTTTTAGGAAAGAATTAAATATGTATAAACAAAATGTTGAATGTGGAATGATATAACAAGTTCGAAGATATTATTACTCATGCTTACTTATGATGGTAGAGTAAAAAGGACATAACTTCGTTTGAAGTCGACCTTAACAAGGTCTTGATATAAAACTATGGCAATATGAGGGAACAATGTTAAATCAAAACTATTTATAACACGGGGAGTTATATACCACATATGGTGTTGATACTATAGTAATCTAGGAAGGAATTTAAATAAAAAAGTATTAAAAAGACTAAATGTGTTGTAAAACCATGGGCTGCTATATACAATAATGTCAATCTTCGTTGTCAATTTCATTATTGAACTCTTTATGTGGCATCTGCATACTAATAAATTCCCATTTTAAACAGATCGTGCGTATATATTATCATTGACCCTGAAAACATTGTGTATGATTATATCATATTACTTGAGCAGAAGAAATTTGCGAATTCCTTGAAAACCAACCATATTTTTCGAGATAAAAAAGAAAATCAAACAAATAAGTGAAGATCAAGAGTCTTCCACCTACTCCAGGTAGACGAGTATTAGTAGGAATTTGGTCATATCAATTTATATGAATTACTATTTTTCATTATTATACTTTTTATGTGGCAATTGCATACTATTAAATTACCATTTTAAATATGAAATCAAAAAGAAAATCAAAGAAAATCAAAGAAAATCAAATAAATCTGTGAAGATTAAGAGTCTTCCACTTACTCCAGGTATATTAGTATTTTTTATTGGAAAAAGTTAATTTCTACCTAACCCGAAGCTTCCACCAACTTCGAGAGAGCTCTACCACCATGTCCAGTGACAATCCACCGACACGTCGAAAACCTTCTGGACACTCGAGAGTTTTCTAAAGACCTCTATTTATAGAGACATATGTAAACATTTTGTATCAAGCAGTACAATTACTTTTGTGGATTATTTGTCTATGTTCTGCTTCTGACCCCTTCAATTTCGTATCAGAGCTTAGATCTGGGCCTCACTCCCTCACGGGAGGGCCCATGATCCTAAGAGGAGAGTGGCCCAGCCAGGATGAGGAAATTTTGTGAGGCTGAGAGCCCAGATCGAGAGCAGTAAGCACTGCGGAGCCAGATAAGAGGCCGCAGAGTAAGTGGATATTGTGCTTGTCGGAATAGTTGAGGGAGCCGAGTCGAAGCCGAGTAGAGGTGGTCGTCGAAGGTTTCGTGTTGGAGGTAGCCATCAAACGGAGCCACCTCCATTTCTGTTCTCAGTGAGAGTTGGACGTTGTGCATAGTTGGAGAGCAGAGGAAGCCGCATCTTCCAGGAAAGATGTAAGAGTAGAGAGGTCGGGTCTCACACATGGATTTGGGATCGTAGCGAATTTAGTCGAAGTCGAATTCACCAGAATACAATTTTCGACACGCTATTCTTCGTCTCAGGGCTTCACCAATTACAGAGGAGGTCGGGTTGATCCTGAGAAGGGGTTGATTGATGAGTTTTTTGTATCTGTGTTCCCTGTGGCGGCAAGGACCACCCCTTGGGAGAAGACCTCACTCGAAAAATGCAATTCCCTCCGAGGAAGAAAACAATAGCAAGCGAAGTAAGAGAGAAACCGAACCCACGATCGAGAAATATATCGTGCTGGTGCTTTTGCTTGGATTTCTTGCCCTTGGAGCCAAGGGAGGATGTTTGCATCTATTTGGCTTCTGGTTCGATACTTGGTTTTGCTTTTGCAGTTAGTCTTCTTTTTATGCAATACCGTCTTTTCTACAATGGTTGCTTGGTTGTTATGGTGCTCGATATGGATGTCCTTGTTTTAATTTGAAACAACACCTTCTGCGGGTTTAGTTCATGTGCTTATGGATCATTCACAAAGTATATGTGTGACTTAAACTGGAAGTGAAATTTGACTTAAGTCAAGTATTTCTATGTAAAAGTTCCTCCTTTCGATTTGTAAAAGGGTCATTGAGTATATAGAAAAGTGTTTGGAATGGTCATGTGGGGTTGAGGCTTAAAAAAAAAAAATTGAGTCAAGGTCAAGGTCAAGTGAGTGAGTCTTTGAATGAGTCTAAAAGTTTTGTAAAAAGGATTCTTGAAATGTGAAGAGTCAAAATGAGTGCTAGTTAAAGTTAAAGTGAGAGTCTGATTGTTAAGCTAGTCAAAAGTTGAGTCCAAATCAAATGTTAAAGTAATATAAAATCATGGCAAGTGGTGCGTCAATTAATTTTTTCAATCCATTGTCATAGGTTGTCTTGTTGGATCTTGATCAACTCCAAAAAGAAACATATCCATAAAGTATATTGACAAGAAAAACAAGATGCAAGAAGCAACGTAAAACGTAAAAGATAGAGCAGAAAACAAAGGGTGATAGAAGACAAAAAAATGGATGGTAGACTCTCGTTGGAGGATGTAAAGTACAAAGACGACTCCAGATGAATTTATATGGTGAGATGTAAATGAGCATATGTAATGGGCTTGTAATTTGTTGGGCATTTAGTAAAGAATGTGGAATTTTTGTACCTGAGATGAAATAATGCTTATATGATGTAAGGGGTGCATGATTGGTAGTACCCGACACCCTAGAGGTTTTTGAGTTGTAAAGCCTAGCCATAGGCATAGGCAAGCTATATTCCCCAAGAGGTTGTTGGCCCAAAGCTTAGCCATAGGCAAGGAAAGCTATATTCTCGTGTTTAGTAAGCCCTGTTGAGACAGGCCTACATGGATTAGAGTGATCATGTAGCATGTATCCCTCTTAAGCATAAAGAGTGGATGTGGCATCAAGCTGTGGAATTAACCACTAGGTAGGTACGAGGGTGGCAGGTGTACTCGTATCTAAGTTTGATGGTGATCAGAGAAGTTAGATCTTCGATTAAGGGGAGGATTGTGAGATTATGTAATCTCAAAGTGTGAGTTTGTTGGGACCATGTTATCTAATATATTGATGAACCATGTATGTGAAAAGGATACCTAGAGAACTGGTGAGTACAGGGGATGGTACCCATGTATCTCGGTAGATGGATCTCTTTTTATATGGACATCAATGATCAATTGTTTGCAGGTGCAAAGGGAAGATGCAAAAGTTTGAGTGTTAATCAATGTTATGCAGGTACAAAGAAGAAGCAAAAAAAATGTTGAAGATGAAACTCAAGTGAGTGCGTGTTATGTAAATCAATTTCCCCATCCTGCAAGGTTGTAGTCATCCAAAACCACCAATGAGCAAAGTTTGTGGTCAACTAGAAACCACTTGATGTGATATTTCCAAAGCATTGTAATGGTAGAAAATTGAAGGAAGCCCAACCATATGAAGATAGAAATTGAAGATGATGACATGACTCGGATAAAGACCTAACCAAGACATGTATTTGTTAAGGAGGAGACATTGCAGATCAAAAGAGCAACTTGCAAAGGCTATGAGCACAAGACCAATTTGAATATTTGAGAGAAGTGGTAGAAATTAAGGGGGAGTGTTGGAAAAAGTTAATTTCTACCTAACCCTAAGATTCCACCAACGATCCCATATCCAGTGATAATCCACCGACACTCCAAGAACCTTGTAGACGCTCGAGAGTTTTCTAAAGACCTCTATTTATAGAGGCATATCTAAACATTTTGTATCAAGCAATACAATTACTTTTGTGGATTATGACCCCTTCAATTTTTTTTTAGTTGGATGTCATATAAATTTATATAAATTAGTATTTTTTGTTATTCAAAATCTATTTTTGAATGTAGAAATGAATTCAGTATGGTGAAATACTCCTCCAATACTGGATTATACAGAAATAATCACTTAAATCTATGAATCCAACAATTTCTTACCAAATTTTCAAACAAATATACCCTTAAAAAAATCATCATTTTGGATTTAACCTACTTTTTCTACTTTTTAATGATATATAGTTCGCGCATTTTTTAAGATTTTTTCTGGAATTTTGAGTGCGGGACATCGAGGAAAACAAATAATTTACGGTTCAAGCTTGCGTTAGGTTCGGGTTCAGTGATTACGTGGGGATTTAAAAGATAGGCTGACGAAACCCTATTGAAATAGCACCCATATCGATGGAAAATTTGGTATTCGATTTGGAAGCGATTCGATCTTGTATGACATATGCAATTCATCGTAATACTTTCTGTCATTCTCATATTGGATTGCCCGCATAATCCTCCGCGACTAGGGTTGTATTTTTGCGATTTTGTGCATATGAGGATTCGTGTTTGAACACGCAAGATCTGGGATGGTTTTTTGTGTCCAATTGTTTGCATATTAAAAAATGGCCTCAATGTGAGTCCACGAAATATCTGTGCAAGATATCTCGAAATTATCTTCAATCTCATCCGTGATGGAAACCTGATTACACGCTAGGGATTTTAGTCAACTCCACCGTCATAACACCGCAGCTTGTTTTAAGCGATTTCTCCATCCTTGAACTTACCAGATCGTCTCATAAATGAATGAGTTCGGCTTGCCGACGAGAGATGAGATTTTGAATTTTTTTTGGTTTCAAAGGTTTGTTCTCTTCACGGCCGCCGGATTTCCTATAGGCATCGCTGGGATTAGAACAGATTGTTTGTTTAACGGCTCTGTGGGCATCGTTGTGGAGTAAGATTTAATGGGCAGGAAAGGATCAGAATATTCACAACCGAAAACAAAGCAGAGCATGCCTTCGACTTCAGATCATTCGAGCGAAGAGGGAGAGATCACTTCCCAGATTCACGTGCTGGCCGTGGATGACAGCATTATAGATTGAAAAGTCATCGAAAAGCTATTGCAGAACTCCTGTGACAAAGGTAATGTTTTGTTCGGACTGGGATCGATCATTGTATTATTGTTATTTTGAGGATTTTATATAGAGTTAGATAAGTAGGCATTTTAGCGATTTCAAAGCTTATTATGTATGTGTGTCTTGCAGTAACAACAATGGACAGCGGGAAAAGGGCTCTGGAGTTTCTGGGATTAAGTGACGATCAAAACATTGTAAACGTTAGTAGCTTAATATATTAATGCTCGTGAGAATCGTAATATCATGCAGTATACAGCGATATAGTTGTTGAATAGATCGGCTTCTTCTATCTCATATAGTCCAATATGTCGTTTCCAATTCAGGACCTTCAGGTGAATATGATAATCACGGACTATCGTATGCCAGGAATGTCTGGCCACGATTTTCTAAAAAGAGTAAATGTACTTTTAATATTTTCAAACATTTCGGGATAGAAAGTTTTGTTCATTAATTTTGAGTGAATAATAAGTGACATGATTTTTGTACAAAATTTATAGGAATCCTCAAAGCTCAAGGAGATTCCTGTGGTTGTCATGTCGTTTGAGAACAAGGCTTCTCGAAAGCGCATGTCAAAAGCTACCAATTGCAGACTAGATGTTCTTGTTTTTAATGCATGTAAACAGTACAATGTTATAATCTTTGACATGATTATATACTTACGGGGGTCTGTAAATTGAGCAGATGTTTGGACGAAGGCGCAGAAGAGTTCATATTGAAGCCCGTACAGATCTCAGATGTAAAACGACTAAAGAATTATATCTGTAGAGTTCGCATGGAAGGGCTTCGATTTGAGATCTGGGCGATATACATTATACATATAAGAAAGCAATTTTGGTAATTAGGACTTTGGAACAATATAACCAATTTTGTTGGGACAAAATGTAGTTTATCATATTATATTATTCATTTCATACAAGACCACGGTCAATTGGCACTGCTGCAAATAGTATCCCTGAAATATGCACTGTGCAGCAATGAAAAATAACAGGAAAACTCCAAAGATTCCTTATGGAATGTGAAAGAAATGGCATACTCAAAGTATGGACATATCTGAGGTATTTTCCCAGTGAGATTTGTGTACCTATAATCCGGAAAGATCCTGTCGAAAAATCCTTGAAAACTCCTTCCAACATAGGGACACCACGTCAGTAGCCACAACCCATGACCCATAAAAAAGCAGTATCACATCCGTGTGTGAAAGAAAAAGCGGCTCCAGGGGCAGCTGTCAAGGCATGGAAAGCTAACGGCCCCTTGCTGGCCTTATTTCCTAAAAGAGTAGGGGGAAAACGGAAACCTCGTCTCCTGTAGATTTAAAAAGATTCAGGAACGAATAAGTTAGAAAGACTCATGAAGGAAGAATAAATGCAGAGGAAGTCACAGTTGCACGTAGGAGCATGGGCACCAGAGCAGAGCAGGTACACAGGACACTTATCTTCCCATACTCCCATACTGATGGCATGGGAATTCAGTATGGGAGTAAGATACTTGTATTGGCTGTATTGGTAGTAGGTTAAAGATTCGAAGATAGGTTAAAGATTTTAAGAAATAATGATTTTTTTGGGGAATATTTATTCAAAATGTGAAAAAATGTTGGGTTAGTAGATTTGAGTGATTATTTTTATAGAATCTGGGTGTCCTAAGAGTAAGAGTGTTTCAGCTTGTTAAATTCATTTTTTTCTTCAGAAATGGATTTTGAACAACAAAAAATAATGATTCTTATAAATTTATATCATGAAAAATAACATTCTCCTCTGTAGTCATTAAATTAGGGTTTTTGATAACACTGAAAGGTTTTCTGTAGGCTAAGTAAAATTTAAAACAATTATTAAAATTGTAGATATAAATTGTTGAATGAAATTGCATTATTCAAATCTTTTAAGCAACTAAATTTATTTATATATTCAAAAATATCATTTAAATAATAAAAATAATATTTTCATTAACATTTATTTAACAAAATTTCAATAATAATTATCAAAAAAATAAAAATAACAAAATTTTATACTTTATTTTTTTTTCCTCTCCGCTTTGACGTCCTGAAAACTTTTAAGTTGATGTCCTGAAAACTTTTAAGCAGAGTTTTGTCAAGGGTGTTTTCCAATTTGCAAACTTAACGCAGTTGATGTGGATCATGGCATAATTTGCGCTCAATGTTTTGCATTTATATCACAGTTGTCAATATCAGTTTGTTTGGCACAAGTGCCATGAATTATAATGAAATTATTGTAAGGGAAATAATATTAAAATTTTGATGACGTAGAAATGGTTTAAATTGTTTTTAAACTTTTTTTTTATTATTATTCAAAGATTTTTAATATGAAAAATAGTAATAATGGGTAGATTTAATAGGGGTTTAGTGCTTAATAAGTTTTCTATGGACAGGATTAAATTTAAGTTTTTTACATTTACCTAATTATATTTAAAAGTTACTTTGATAGCTAACTCATTGCCAAGTAAGTGATTAACATAAATTAAAATATTAACACCAAATAAATGAAGCTCAACAGTTTATTTGTTAATCAATAGTAAAATTTAATATATTCTTTTAAGAATTATTTTCATCTTATCAACCTTTCGGCATTGATAAGCCACAATTATGTCACTGTGCTAGTAATTAAGATATTTTTTAGCTCATTGAGAATGTGATCAACTGAGGAAAAGTTACAATTAATTTCAATTTTCTACAAATACAATGATTCAGCAAAAATCTCTTTGTATTTCATATTTTTTTATATTTATTAAATATTTATTAATTAAATATATTATCTTTTATAAAGATAATTTTATTATTATTTCAAAATTTAAATTAGCATAATTATATAATTAAACATTTACTATGGAAATTCAACAAGAGAATTCTCTTCTTTTTTTGGATGTCTTCATTTTTCGTCAATCCAATGGTTTCCTCATGGACAAGGTGTATTGAAAAAGATCCATATTGATAGATACCTTCATGCCTAATCTCACCACCACCCATTTCAAAAATTTGTCATCCTTAAAACTTTGGTAACTTGAGCCATCTGAATCTTGCCCCCCATTTTTTGGATAAAGAGAAAGCCCACCTCATCAACCGTTAGATCCAATGGCTATTCCACTTCGCAAATCAACAAAGCTTTTCACTTAGACCTTCACCCTAAAACCAAAATATTCCCCATCCTCTACCTTGCCTTTAGCTCTTGTCTCCCTTCCATACATCCATGACATTATTGATTACATCTCTAAACTCTTAGCAAGAAAGAAAATCAAAACCTTTTTTAAACCCCATAAAACCCTTAAACATCTTTTCAGAAGTGTCAAGGATAAATATGACCCTATGTCAAGCCAAGGAGTATACAAAATTCCATGTTCCTGTCGAATTCTACATTGGACAAACAGGTCGCTCGATCAAAACCCATCTTACAGAACACATGGCTTACACCCTCCATAACCACGTCTCCAAATCAACAATCACAGAGCACTCCAACACCACCAAACATCTTATATGTTGACCAAGCAAAAATGCTTGTACCAACACCTCATTACTCCTCATGGATCATTTGTGAAGCTCTTGAAATAGAAAAACATCCCAACAACTTTAATCGAGAAAATGGTTATAAATTAAGCCAATCATGAAAACCTACTATCCAACACTTACTTAGATAATCATTATTTCTTCCCTTTCTCTCCCCCCTCTCTTGCAAACCTCCTTTATCTCTGCACCATTTTCCTTTTTATTCTCACCTCTTAAGATTATCTCGCCCCCTCTAACATCTCTCTGAATTTACCTTCTTCTTAATCCCCCTTTACCTTTCTATATTTTCTTTATTTTAAAACTCCTTCACCTCCCTAGTTAACCTCTTTCTTTGCTCTCTCTTAATTTCCACCCTTCGCATAATAAAAACTTATAATTCCTTCTCGTTTGTTAAATTGATATCCTTTATGGTAATTTTAATCTTATTAAACTCATTTTTATTTTCATAATTTCAATTTCCTTCATAATTTACATTTCTAATCAATTTTTCCCTCAACCGCTAATTTCTCACCTTTCTTAATCCCCTTTTTCCTTTGACATTTTTATTATTTACTTTCTTTTAAAGGGCTATTTTTCATCTTTTTTATATTAATCAAAACTTTTAATCTCTTCCTCACATCTCTATAAATCCATATCTTTTAATTCCATAGCATTCATATCACATGTTTAATTTATTTTTTCCCTCAACGGGTTTCTTAGCCTTCTTATTTCCTCTTTTCAATCATTAATTTCAATTTCTATCAACATCTCTCTCCAATGGCTATATTCCACCCTATTTAATTTTCACCCCAACATATTTTATTCGATCATTCTTAGAGTTGTTTGTCCCTCATGATGGGTGGAGTGTCTACTAGAAATTTTGAATGTTTCAAAAAATTACACACAGTTGAATATCAGAAGAAACACACAAATAATTAAAACTTGTCATTATACATTATTTTATTTCATTTTTCATTCTTTATGTTTATATTTTTCACTCAATGACATATATCAAACATCTTTAATAATATGATTATATCAATATATTATCTAAGTGTAAGTGAGTATTAATATATTTGTGAATTAAAATAGCAATATTAACAATATGGTTAATAATGTTTAACCATGGTTTACAATATTTGACTATGTTTGTCTATACTTAACTATGATTGACTATGGCTAATCATGGTTTACTATGGTTGACCATATTTGACCATGGTTAATTATTATGGTTGACCATCTTTGACTATGGTTGACTATGATTTGACCATCGTTGACTATGGTTTATCGTGGTTGATTGTGTTTGACTATGATAATGTTTTAAGATGGTTAACCATGTTTAATGATGGTTGGCCCTATTTGATGATGATTAACAATGGTTGACCATGTTTATTGATGTTTGACAATAGTTTACCATGTTTGACTATGGTTGACTTTGGTTGACCATGGTTTACTATGGTTTATTATAGTTGACCATGGTTGACCATATTTGACTACTTGATTATAGTTGACCATGTTTGACTATGATTGACCAAAGTTGACAATGTTCAACCATTTTTTACCATGTTTAACTATTGTTAACCATGATTGACTATGTTTAATTGTGGCTCACCATCTTTGACTATGGATGAATATGGTTTTATAACCATATCTTTGTACTTCTTTAGTTGGCATTAATTGTAAAGGTATTGCAAAAATGCTTTTGTTAGTTTCGAAATGTCAACTTTGGTCCACATTGTGTTAGAGGAGCATTACTTTTCCCTTTGGAAATACACTATTTGAGCAAATCTTTATATAAGCATATGTCACGTTGTGATATTTCAAAGTTATAATATGAGTGACTTCAATGTACATATTTTGAGAACAATAATATAAAGGGTTATGTTTGAGGTTGACAATATATTTGACTTTATTATTATAGCATATTCTAACACTTCAACAATCATAATTTAATCATAATTTAAGAGATGAACTTAAATATGTCATATTTTAACATTTTATAAGTAATAATATGATTGCTTTCAATGCAATGTCATATTGCCACATTTCAGGAGTAATAATTTAAGATGCTATGTTTGAGGTTGATAATATTGTTGACTTTCAATTTTATGTGGCATTGCAACATTTTAAGAGTAATAATTTAAGAAGTTAACCTTAATATTATGAAACATTGTGACATTTCAAAAATAATAATACAGGTGACTTCAATAAAATGTGGCATTGTGACATTTAAAAATAATAATATAGTTTCCTTCAATGAAATACCACATTGTGACATTGAAGAATAATAATCTAACAAGTTTTCGTTGAGGTTGCCCATATGGTTTTTTCAATGTTAATACGGATTGAAATAGTTAGAATTTAAGTAGATATAGTACATGACCATCTTTTTTACTTACCATATTATGATTGAACATTGAGATTATATATTTTTCTAATCATGTGAGAGGTTGATGTCAATATTATGTACATTGCAATGTTATGATTGAGGAAAATATTGTCACATTACAACATTTAGAGGTTGAATTTAAAATTATGTTACATTGTGACATTAAGAGGTTAAATTTAGTATGATCTCACATTGCAACATTTTGCGTGACCACAATATTATATCACATTGCAACATTAAGAGGTTTCATTTCAATATCATGTCACATTTTGACAGTAAGAGGTAGATAATATGGTTGATTTCAATATTATATGACATTACAACATTTCAAGGGAAATGATTTAACATATTGACTTCAATATTATGTCGCATTGCGACATTTCAAAGTAATAATATGTTTGACTTCAATATTATGTCGCATTGCGACATTTCAAAGTAATAATATGTTTGACTTCAATTTTATGTTACATTATCATATTTGAAGAGTGATAATAAAAAAGGTTATGTTTGAGGTTGACAATATAGTCGAATTTAATATTATAGAATTTTGCAACATTTCAATAGTGATAATTTAAGATCTTGACATTTCTTGGCTTTGGTGGACAATGGATGACTATGGCTGACAATAGTTGATTACAATTAAGAATGGTTGAGTTTAGTTGACTATGGTTGACTATTTTAAACATTGGTTGATTTTGATTAATTGTAGTTGATTATGGTTAACTTTGGTTAACTATTGTTTAGTATGGTTGAATTTTGTTGGTTATAGTTGATTGTCACAAACTATACTTACATTTTTGTTGATAGTGGGTGGCATTGGTTGATCATGGTGGACTATGGTTAAGGATGGTTGTCTTTGGTTAACATTCATTAACAAAAGTTATCTCTATTATGTGGTTGACTTTGATTAACTTTAATTAACAATGGTTGATTGTGATGGACTTTGATTGATTATGGTTGACTTTAGTTAATGTTGACTAATTGTGGTAGACTTCACAAAATAATGGTTGACTTTGTGACACTTCATGATCCAGGTGGATATTGGTGGCCACTCGCCTATTCCACTTGGACCCACACCATTGCTTCTTTCAGTTTTTTAGTTTCCTTAATTGTAGCACAATTTACTATTTTTAGCAATTCTTCAGGTCTTGAACTTCTGGAGCTGTTTTGAGGCCCTAAACGATGTTTTTTGGGCATGATGCTTCGACGAATATGAGTCTGTTCTGGATTTAATATTCGTTATCAGCAATGTAGTCCTCGGATAGATCTTTCTAACGATGTATCATGTGCGTCAAACGGAAATAGTATGCCAAAGTTACAATGCCGGGAAATTGATGTACCAATTTACCCCAACGGGGCCCATATTCTAGCGTTTCATCTCCTATGGTTAGGTTTTTGGATGTTTAAGGTTTTCCATTGTTTCTCAGTAATATATAGGCCTTCGAGCCTCATTGTAATAGGCAGTTCAGAGGCCATTAGCCGCCACATCTCTTCTCATAGATAAGATACCAGCGCCCTAGATAGTTTATTTCCATTTTGTCTGTAAGCATTTTTCAGTCATTTGTTATTAATGAAATGAAGTCTTATTTCTGCTGCATCTATGTGTTTATGTGTATTTATGTATTTCATTGTGTTCCTACATAAATCGGGATCCGTGGTATCAGAGCAGTCTACTCATTCTCGATCTTTCTTTGCATGTCCCCAATGAGGTCAGGGTATAAGGAGTTGGGGCTCGATCTGGTTGAACCTTTGCAAGATCAGTCTCACAAACCCCGACGACCGCCCATGGGGGAAGAAAAGAAAGATGAGGGAGCAGGAGATCCTATCAAAATGTTGCTCGAGGAGGCCCTCGAGAAACAAAGGAACGCGATGATGGACAACTTTTCTTAGATTCTTCAACGGATTCCCACTAGCAGCGCATCGACATCCAACAGCCACTTTGGAGGCACCACTCCTTTTAAGGTACAAGTAAACTTTGACATTCCCATATTTGAGGGCCAAATAGATGCAGATGTCGTAGATAGATGGTTGAATCTGTTAGAAGGACATTTATCGGTTCATGAATTTTCTGACCGAGAAAGGATTATTTTCGCACTCCTCAAAGTCGCCCCCCATGTCAAGGACTGGTGGGAAACCTACTCGGAGCAACAGGGAGAGGGAGAACCCTCTCTGTTCTCGGCCACACCCACTTGGAATTCTTTCTGAGACGCCATCAAGGAACAATATTATCCCGTGGGGAGCTATGAGGACAAATACATACAATGGACTACGCTGCAGAAACAAAGGGACCAAGATGTGCATGAGATTACGAATCTATTTCATACCCTACGCACAAAGTTGGGTATCAAAGATTCAGAGAAACATTTGGTGTTAAAGTACTGCAGTTGTCTGCACAAATACATTCAGGAATAAATGGAGTTCCTCGACATCTCCTCGCTTGGTGTCGCGTACTGATATGCTGCCAAGATTGAGCAGAAGTTCAAAAAAAAAAGCAATACTTTGGGTCTGTGAATCAGAAGAAAGGGAAAGGTACCACCAAACCGCAAAATAAAGGACCAAGCCAAGGCAGAGTGGCCCATGATAACCCACCAAAGCCACAAGAAAATAACAACACCATGAATCCAAAAAAGGACACAGGGAAGTGGTGTGAGTTCCATAAGAGCTCCACTCACAACACAAGTGAGTGTCGGGCCAAGCAGTCACTGGTAGCCGAGTTGAAGGCTTTTGAATCGGATGCATTCTCTGACTCTGAATCAGAACCCGACAAGGGGAATGAAAGGGGGAAGCAGATTATTGATGTGGATCCCAATGCCACCGTTGCCACCACGAAGATCCAAAAGGAGGAACCAGAAGATCCAGAGGAGGCGCAACATCTCTTCCATTCCAAGATGTGGGTAAAGGGTTCCCCATTGCAGTTCATTTTCGACAACGGGATCTAGAATAACATCATCTCGGTAGAGTTCATGAAGAAGTTGGTCTTGTCGACCACAACACACCCAAAACCATACACCATCGGGTGGTTGCACCAAGGACAGGACCTCCACATCAGCCAACAATGTCGCATTCCCTACAGTATCAAGCCCTTCACGGATGAGGTATTATGTGGCATTGCTCCTCTCGATGTTTCTGATGTATTATTAGGCCAACCATACTTGTGGAAGAGACATGTTGTGTATGATTACAGGCCTCATGTTGTTATTATCACCTTGGGAAATAAGTTGTATAGGATATCGGAGATAGCACCGCCTACCACCATCTCTTTGGTTACTGCAAAACAATGCAGTAAGCTCATTTCCAAAACCAGGAAATTTGTTTTTCTAATGATCCGCCCTGAGGGAAAGAGGAATACTATGGCCATGACCTCCAGACAGGGCCCCATTGCACGAAAACAACAGATGGATAGGGTCGTGGAGGAGTACGAGGACATCTTCACCTCCCCTGCAGGGGTGCCTCTACATTGCCAGGTCAAGCACCCTATCGATCTGACCCCAGGTGCGCCGCTTCCCAATGGACCCATCTATCCGTGCTCTATTCTGGAGAATGACGAAATCAAGAGGCAGATTCAGGAGCTGTTACAGAAAGGTCACATCTGGCCGAGTTCATCAACTTGTGGGAGCCCGATCATGTTGGTGCAGAAGAAGGATGGGACTTAGAGACTTTGCATTGACTATCGGTCACTGAACAAGATCACTGTTCGGAATAGGTACCCGATCCCACAGATTGATGACCTTCTGGACCAACTCAAGGGGGAAAAATATTTCAGCAAGATCAACTTGAAGTCGGGGTATCACCAAGTACCAATTGAACCCTCTGATGTGTGGAAGACTGCCTTCAAATCCAAGGATGGCCTTTTCGAATGGTTGGTCATGCCATTCGGGTTGAGGAATGCCCCTGCAACCTTCATGAGGCTAATGGAAGACATCCTATGGCCATTCACCAACTCATTTGTAGTGGTGTACTTGGATGACATTCTGATCTTTAGCCAGACTTGGGACGAGCACCTCCACCACATCTGACAGGTCCTCCAAACACTACGACAACACAAGTTGTGTGCCAATTTGGAGAAATGCACTTTTGGCATGACCCAGGTTCAGTATCTGGGATACATTATTAATGAGTGATGGGTGCATGTGGATCCAACAAATATCCAAGTCATTCGGGATTGGCCAGCCCCAACCACCCTAACAGAGATCTACATATTTTTAGGTCTTGCCAATTTCTACCGTAGGTTTTTGTTGGGATTCTCTCATATCACTTGGCCCTTGAGTCAAGTCACCCAGGGAGGAGCTAAAGAAAAATTCTTTTGGTCTGAATCTCAACAAAAGGCGTTCAGGGAGTTGAAGCATCGCCTCTACTTTGCACCAGTGCTCACATTACCAGACTTGCAACAACCATTTGAGATCGAGACAGATGCCTCTGACTATGCCATTGGGGAAGTTCTTACTCAACATGGGCATCCGATAGCATATCACAGTGAGACACTTTCTGACGCAGTCCGAAAGTATCCCACTTATGACAAAGAAATGTATTCCATTGTGCAGGATTGTCGGCAATGGAAGCATTACTTTTTGGGAAAGGAAATGGTCATCCACACAGACCACCGACCCCTAAAGTTCATACAGACACAAGGGAATTTGTAGAACAATCGCCATCATAAGTGTTCCACATACCTGCAACAGTTTCATTTGAAGATTAAGTACAAGAAAGGCAACACCAATAATGTTGCAGACTGCCTCAGTCGACCACCCATCATGGTGCTAACCACTGTGCTCAACTCTTGTGGGCACGAGACTTCCAATTGGCTGCTGCTCCACACAAGTGATCCATAATTCGACCACACACACAATACACTCTTGGAGGGTAAGCAAGTTCCCAATTTTCACCTCCACGATGCCCTGCTTTGTCACCTGGGACACCTTTGTGTTCCTTCAAGCGAGCGTGCCAAGATGATTCGGGAGGCGCACTACAGTCGATTCGCTGGGCATTTCGGGGTCAAGAAAACCATGGAAGTACTGCAAAAGTATTTCTATTGGCCGAACCTTCGACAGGATGTCGGGAAGTACATCAAGTCTTTCACTGTTTGCGCCATTTCCAAACCGACCATCAAGAAGCAAGGCCTCTATACTCTGCTTCCTACCCCCAATCAACCTTGGGAATCCATCTATATGGATTACATGTCGGGCCTTACTTCTACTAAGCATGTAAATGACTGTGTTTTTTTGGTCGTCGACCGATTCTCGAAGATGTCCATTATGATGGCCTGCAAGAAGAATATCACAGCAGAATCCACTGCTAAACTCTTCTTTGAACGAGTGTGGGTACACTTTCATATCCCACAGTCTATCATCTCAGATCGGGACAACAGGTTCCTCAGTACATTTTGGTCCAACCTTTGGTCGATCCTGGACACTAAGCTCACTAAGTCCACGGCTTTCCATCCGCAAATTGATGGCTAGACAAAGGTCGTCAACCAGATGATTGTACACATTCTGCACATGTACAACTCAAAGAATCCACGCACATGGGATGAGAGCCTCCCCTATGTACAACACAGCTACAACCGGGCTCTCCATAGCTCAACCAACCATAGCCCCTTTCAAGTGGGCTTGGGATTCCAGCCACTATGTCCCATTGACGTAGCCATGCCATTTCCAGCTACTCGGGAGGATTCAACCCATGTCCAGTCTGAGCCTAACAAGACAAACAGCTTCATTGAGCGCATTCAGCACATCCACCAACAGGTTCATGACATCTTGGATAGAGCCAATGCTAATTACAAGAAACAACATGATCAACATCGAGTGCCACACAACTCCCAGGTGGGCGACAAAGTGTGGCTACATTTGCAAAAGGAGTGCCTCGCTGGACCCTACCGCAAGATTCGCCTGCTCCTATATGGGCCATACACCATCACCAAGGATGTAGGGGACAATGCCTTTGAGCTCGGTATTCCACCATTCCTTGGTCTTCACCCAGTGTTCAATGTGGACCACCTTCGGCCCTACTTTCCACCTCTCCTAGACACATCCGACATAGCAGAACAACTCACACCAACAGTGTTAAACCTAGATTGCATGGAACAAGACACAACTAATCAAATTATGGAAACACAAATCAAGAACACCTGCCAACAAAGGATCCAGCTATATCGAGTTGTCAAAGCAGGCCAACTCCTTCACTAGGGTAAGTGGCTCACCAGGGACCAAGTTCAACAGAAGTTTCCTCATCTCATGGAGGAACTCAACGCAATGGAGACCATTGCTTCCTAAGGGGGGAAAACTGATCTAGGTGGATATTGGTGGCCACCCGCCTATTCCACTTGTACCCACACCATTGTTTCTTTCAGTTTTTTAGTTTCCTTAATTGTAGCACAATTTACAATTTTTAGCAGTTCTTTGGGTCCTGAACTTCCGGAGTTGTTTTGAGGCCCTAAATGACATTTTTTGGGCATGAATGCTTCGGCGAATATGAGTATGTTTTGGACTCGATATTCGTTGTTAGAAATGTATTCCTCGGATAGATATTTCTAACCATGTATCATGTGCATCAAACCGAGATAGTATGCCAAAGTTACGACCCCAGGAAATTTATGTACCAATTTACCCCAACGGGGCCCATATTCTAGCGTTTCATCTCCTAGGGTTAGGTTTTTGGATGTTTAGGGTTTTCCATTGTTTCTCAGTAATATATAGGCCTTTGAGCCTCATTGTAATAGGCAGTTCAGAGGCCAGTGGCCGCCACATCTCTTCTCAGAGATAAGCTACCAGCGCCCTAGCTAGTTTATTTCCATTATGTCTGTAAGCATTTTTTAGTCATTTGTTATTAATGAAATGAAGTCTTATTTCTGCTGCATCTCTGCGTTTATGTGTATTTATGTATTTCATTGTGTTCCTACATAAATCGGGATCACTTCAAGAGTAATAATATAAGAGGTTGAATTTAATATTATGTCACATTTCTATAGTACGGTTGACTTCAACATTATGTCACATTATGACATTAATAGGTTGACTTCAATATTATATAACATTGTAACATGAAGAGGTCGAATTAAATGTTTTGTCATATTATGACATTAAAAGGTTTACATAATATTATATAATATTATGTCACATTGTAACATTATGGTTGACTTCAATATTATGTCACATTACAACATTAAGAGGTTGAGTTGACTATTATGTCACATTGCGATATTAAGAGATTGAATTCAAAACTGTGTCACACTACAACATTAAGAGGTTAACTTCAACAAAATGTCACATTGCAACATTATGGGTGACCATGATATTATTCACACCATGAGATTAATATATCAGTGTCAATATTACATCACGTTGTAATATCAAGAGATTGGTAATATACCTGGCTTCAATTTTATATTACATTGATACATTTTGAGTAATTGAAAAAACTATATACCACATACCATGTCAAGAAAAAAATATATCTAGTGTTGAGAAATAGGGTATATCCACAAAAGTTGAACACCTTAATCCAACCACTAATGTACATAGATCAAATATTAGTGCACAAATGCTTACATGATTACAACCCTCATAGAGGGAAAAATTCCACGTATTGAGATAATTGTTGAGAATTTGTTGTCATTGATATCAAAAGATAGGGGGAGACAAGTAAGACTAGAAAAATAAAGGCAGTGTCCATACTAAAAGTCAAATCTACCTGTGTGTTAATGAGATTATGTGTACAAGGATTTATGTGTTTACCCTGAATCAAGAACAACAACTCCATAACAACAATATGACTATGTGTGAAATGAGTTCGGGTTGTACAGGTTTGAAGAGAAGAGGCGATTGGAAGCTAGACGAAACAATCTTTCAATAGTTTAACTAGATTGAATAACACTCATATTAGGTTTACCATTTTCTCATGAGTTAGTATATTGATTCATCGTAATGAAATAAGCAATGAAAACTATGAATTCTTAACTCAACTGATCTAAGGATCAAAGGTGATTTATCAAAGTAGGTGAGGCAGTATTCCATCTATTCACTAAAGACAACATTTGTTAACCTATGTGTAGTGTGTTTCTACCACCACGATGTCATAAGTTTGCTATCGGCTCTAAGATTTGTGTTTTCTAACTAGCTTGAATATACACCTAGACGCCTAGTTCTCTATCAAATCTAAGCCTTGCACTATCTAGAATATGCTCCTTGGTAACTAACTTCATTGCATCTTTGATCAAGGACATTTTTTTTACATGAACACCCTTTATTTTTTTTACTTTTTTATTCGGGGACTTAGTTTGTTTCAAATCTCCCTATTACATTATAGGAATCTATTAGTAATTGGGTGAGTGCAAACTAATGATGGTCTCTCATGATGTGTTAGTGGTAATGTAAACTTGGAAAAACAACAATCTGTTAACTTCGAGGGATTATTCAAGGTACTTTTACAATGAATTTGAATATGGCATAAGAAGATGAAATGTAGGAAATTGAATTATCTTTCCGAATATAAAATTTTTATTCATAGACATTGTGAATAACTAGGATTTCCTCTAACAATGGTATCTTATTTTTCCAACAAAATATAAGGTATATGTTTTTGTCCGTGCAGGTGTTGAGTATCTTAACGATGGAATTTCATTCCAAAAACTTGTATACTTGTAGGGAACCTGTTTTTCTTGTGTAGTGTATTTTTTTTTAACTTGTATATCAAAGTCAATAGATGCCTGAAATTAAATTGTCTTTTGTTCGTGCAGGCTAAGAGGGCCTTAACATGATCAAAACAATTTTTTTAATTTAATTTATTTATTTATTTTATTTCAAATCGTAGGTATTGATCTCCTCTAGTGTTGTGCATAACTCATTTGAGAAATGGTTAAGTCTATACAAATTTATAGCAGAAATAAGAGAGGTATGTGTTCTAGGATTTTTTGATATATGTGAAGACAAAAATAGATTAAAAATATTAAACAATATTATTTTTAATATATATATATATATATATGAAATCTATATAGCCAACTCGATCTATGTCTATAATTTCGTTGACAATTGAATTGTTTATCTTATACAAAAATAATGTCAAAGACATGGATATAGAGGGTTATTCCCAAACATGGAGGTTTTTATCAATTTGCAGACCGAACCACTAGGTTTTTCATCCTAAACCTAAATATGAGACAACCTAGTTAGCATACACCTTGTCAATCTTGCCCAAGAAATTTGAATTCAAAATAATGTGTGCTCGTTCTTTAGAGCTCACATATGTTCTAGGAGAGCCCATGTGCTCTTATAAATCATTTCCTTCTCTATCTATCTCCTCCCTCTCCTACATCTACCCACCCTCTCTATATCCTTTTCACTCTCCCTCACTACCCCATATGTTTGTCTCCCTCTCTCCCTCACACTCTTATACATGGTAAGACCTAGACATGGAAATACTTAGACATCACAACGAATGGAAATATTTAGTTCTAGGCCTTACCTTTACATTCCTCAGACTCTCACACCCACTCCCTCTCTCTCCTCATTGTTAGTCTCAATCTCACTCTCTCTTTTCCTCTTTTTTTATCTATTTCCCCTTTCTGTCTCCCTCTAAATCCCCCCCTTCCTCTCATTCTCTCTCTACCCCCCTTCTATGTCTCCCTCTCCACTTCCCTTCCTCTCACTATCCCTCTCTCTACACCCCTCTCTTTCTCCTTCTCCTCCCTCTCACACTCTATCTCTACCCCTCCTCATTGTATTTATCCTCTCACTATTCCTTTCTCTACACCCCTCTCTTTCTCCTTCTCCTCCCTCTCACACTCTATCTCTACCCCTCCTCATTGTCTTTCTCTCCCGACCCCCCTCCCTCCCTCTTTGTCTCTACCCCTCCTATTTGTCTTTCTCTCTCCCTCTCTCACACACACTCTCTCTCCCCCCTCCCACTATATATCCTCTATCTCTCCTACATATACCCCTCTCTTCAACATTTACCTCTCTCTCTAACCCCCTCTCTATTTTACTCTCTCTCCATATCACACACTCTCTCTACTTCTCTTCTATTCCTTTTTCTTTCTCCCTACCACACACACTTTCTACCCCCCTATATTTCTTCCTCTCTCTCCCTCCCACACTCTAACACACTCACTCTCTACCTCCCCTCTTTGTCTTCCTCTCTCTCCCTCCCACACTCTCGCATACACACTTTCTAGATCGCCCCCCCCCCCCATGTCTTCATCTCTCTCCCTACCACACTTTCTCTCACACACTTTATGTTAAGTACCTGAGTAGATATACAAATATAATCACCCAAAATATTGAATACACAATAGATCCAGAGAGAAATATAAAATAAAACACACTTTATTATATAAATCCCTTGAGGTAGGGAAACACCATACAATGGATACTATTATGGAAGGGATCATCTCCTGTTCACTTGCCTCTTCAAGGGGGAAATCTCCTAATGAACTTCATTTCCAGATAAAAAAATTCTCTTCATATCCCATTACATTGTTTGAACCTCTTTATATAGTGCTACCAATATCCTAAGATCATTCTAGAGGAGGAAACTTCTAGTAATTCCTCTTACATTTATTATATCTAACTACCATAGTGGGCCTTATTTAATAATATAGTGGTTCTCGTCCACCTTACATTGAGTGGCCTCCACTATTATCACTATGCTCCCTTCTATCCTCCCACTACCTCTCTAGATACCTAATATTCCATCCCCCTTATGAAAGTCGTGTCCTCAACTCTTGTTATGAGTGTGTAAAATCATATACCAGGGTCCCATGGATAAGTGTGGACCATAGTGCTAAAGTAGACTAGAGAACCAAGGTCCCATGTCCAAGTGATCATGTGAACTCCATGTAGAAGGTACTGGAACCCAATAACCAACTGAAAATGATGCTCCAAAGACTGACACCTATCATGTGGATATAAATAAGAAGATCCATCGACATAGTGGGAAAGGGTCATAGCTTAATCTAGAAGGAATAATACCACTGTATAATATGCAAGATGGACATTAGTAATCATAATTGGCTACTCATTTGTCACATTGATGTTCTCTAAAAAAGGTGGAGTAGAGTCATCAAATGAAATATGAAAGTGGTTGTCATCCCAAAAATTAGAACTATCCATATACCAAGCATCACAATCGGCCTCAAAATCATAACAAGCATATACTTCTTGATTATATTCATCTCTGATGTATGCCATAAGATATCCCTCTTGTAGGAGAGCTAATGATCGTTGAATATTGTGATAATTGTTTGTATGGTCTTGTAGACTAGCTTTGATTCCTTGTAAGGGGTCATGCATATCGGCTTTGAGGGATTCAACCTTTTGTATAATTTCCATGAGTTGAGAGTGCATATCCATTGGAAACACCACATATAATGTACAACAATAAAAATATTAAAATAATATATCCAATGGAATTTATCTGGTAGAAATATGAACACCTTGTGCAAAGTTATGAATGTGCAATCTTGTTGTCGTCACAAAAAAACCCAAAATGTCTGATTTTAAATTAGCGATATCTTCACTTTCGGAGCTTCGATTTGGGTTTTTGTTTTTTGAAAACAACTATTGCAAATTTTAAAATGTTGATATCTTGACTTCCTGGACTCTGTTTCAGAAGATTTGTTTTTGTTTAATTGGGTTTTTTTCTGAGAGGAACTCATATATACAACTTGTTTCTGCAATTTTTTCATAGAAATATATAGAAATTTTCCAGAATGTCACTTTCCTCTTTTTCTTATCCGAAAAAGTATGCAAAAATGGAAAACAAAATTGCCCACAATTCCTACCAACGAAAGTTCTTAGATACCAATTGTTAAGTACCTGAGTAGATCTACAAATATAATCACCAAAAATATTGAATACAAAATATATCTAGAGAGAAATATAGAAGAAACCACACTTTATTATAGAAAACTCTTGAGGTAGGGAAACACCATACAATGGATCCTATTATGGAAGGCATCCTCTCTTGTTCACTTGCTTCTTCAAGGGGGAAACATCTTAATGAAATTCAATTCTAAATACAACAATTCTCTTAATATCCCATTACACTGCTTGAACCCCTTTATATAGTGCTACCAACAACCTAATATCATTCTAGAGGAGAAACCTTCTAGAAGTAGAACCTTCTAGTAAGTCCTCTTACATTTATTATATCTAACTATCGTAGTGGGAATTATTTCATAATATAGTGGATCTAGTCCAAATTACATTAAGTGGTCTCCACTACTATCACTATGGGCCCTCTCCCCCCACCACTCCTCTCTAGATACCTAACACTTTCTATCCCCCTTCTATGTCTTCCTGTTTCTCCCTCCCACAATTTTGACACACTGACTCTTTACCTCCATCATTTGTATACCTCTTTCTACCTCCCCTCTTTGTCTACCTCTCTTTTCCTCCCACCCTCCCACTATCTCTCCTCTCTTTGTCTCCTACATATACCACCTCTTTCTCTCTCTCCGTTTTGTTAGTCTCACTCTCACTATATCCCCCTCCTTCTCTCTCCTCTCCCCCCATTTATCTCTTTATATCTCCCTACCCCTGCTTCCTCTCATAATCAGTCTCACTCTCTCCCCATCCCCTCCTCCATCCCTCTCTCTCTCTCTCTCTCTCTCTCTCTCTCATACATCTAACCCTCCCCCACTATCTACCCCCCCTTCCTCTCACAATCAGTCTCACTCTCTCTCCATCCCCTCTTGCCTCCCTCTCTCTTTTCCTCCCTCCCACTATCTCTCAACTCTCTCTCTCATACATATACCTCTCCCAACTATCTCTCCACCCATTCCTCTCACTCTCTCTCTACCCACTCTCTTTGTCTCCCTCTCCCTCCCTATCACACAATTAAACACTCATTTTCCATCCCCCCTCTCTTTCTTTCTCTTCCCCCCCTTTCACACTCACACATTCTCTCTCCACCCCCCTCCTCCTTCAATCTCTCCCCTCCCTCCCACTATCTCTCCTCTCTTTCTCTCCTACATCTACTACCTCTTTCTCTCTCTCATTTTTGGTAGTCTCACTCTCACTATATCCCCCTCCCTCTCTCTCCTCGACTCTCCCCCCATTTCTCTCTTTATATATATCTACCCCCGTTCCCTCTATCTCCCCCCTTCCTCTCACAATCAGTCTCACTCACTCTCTCTCTCTCCACCCCCTTCTCCCTCCCTCCCATTATATCTTTTCTCTCTCTCTCATACATAAATATGTCCCCACTATCTCTCCCCCTTGCCTATCACTCTCTCTCTACCTTCTCTCTTTGTATCCCTCTCCCTCCCTCTCGCACACGCAAACACTCCTTGTCCATCCCCCCTCACTTTATTTCTCTCATGTCCCTCTCATACTCACACATTCTCTCTCTACCCCCCTCCTACATTTATCTCTCCCCCTCCCTCCCACTATCTCTTCTTTATTTATGTCCTACATATACGACCTCTTTATGTCTCTCCTCGTTGTTAGTATCACTCTCACTCTCTCTTTGTCTCTCCCTCCCTGCCTCCTTCTCTTTTCCCCTAGTTAGTGGATTCGATATTATTTATTCACAATCAATGTTTGGATACCTCTCTATATCCCCCCTCTTCAACTCTCTCTCTCTCTCTCTCTCTCTCTCTCTCCACCCATCTATTTATCTCCCTCATCCCTCCCTCTATTTCCCTCCCCTCCCCCCCCCTTCTCTCTCTCCCCCCTCAAGTCTCCTCCTCTATCTCTCTCCCCCTTCCTCTTACCCTATGTCCGTCCCTCCCACTATCTCTTTGTCTTTATCCCCCTTCCTTTTCCCCTGTCACACTTTCAAACAATCCATCTCTACCCCTTCTCTCTTTACCTCTTACATCTCACCCTTTCTCTCTCGCTCCCTGTATCCCCCTCGCTCTCTCTCCCCCACTCTCCCCACCTTGTTATCTTTTCATCTATCTAACCCCCCATTGTTTCCCTATCTCTCAATCTATTTTTCTTCCCCTCTCCCCCTCTCACACTCTCTTCCTCTCTCTGCAGTTGTAACACACCTGACCCCTAAGTACCCTTTCTATGGATTGGGCATAAAAAAAATTCTTACTTTAATAATATCGAATCATCTATTCGAGGTATTCCTCCTTCTTCGACTCACCCATGGATTTCTAACAATTGTTATCTGGCTCTAATCCAACCTCTTGTTTCTAAGTTATGGCCTCCCAAAGTTCTTCATGAATCATTAGTTGAGGGCCACATGGAACCCACGTGGTTCCACCTCATTAGTACCATCATTAGGTTACTACCTCCCCTAGGGAAGGTATATCCATTGTCCAATCCAACATAGAGACTTAATCCTCATCTAACACATAGACTAGAGGAGAATTCAGCGTTCAACATTGAACATCCCTTTTTCTTACTGTACACATTTTCTCCGGAGTCCCAAATTCCCAGACTTTTGAAGACCTGAAATATATCCACATGGCTCCGGCCTTCGGGACTATGAAATTACCCACAATGTTGCATCCCAAACCCCCGAATTCCTGAATTCTCGGACTTCCGAAGTCCCGGAATATATCCACGTCGCTTTGGCCTTCGGGCCTTTCAACTCACCCACGATGTTGCATCCCCAACCCGGAGTCCTAAATTCTTGGACTTCCAAAGTCTCAGAATATCCCCACATGACTCCAGCCTTTGTGCCTTTCAAATTACCCACAAGGTTGCATCCCAAACCCTCGAAGTACCAAATTCCTGAAATTTTGAAGTCCCGAAATCTCTCCATTTGGTGTCGTACTAGACATAGAGGAAAGTATCAGTGGGTCCCAAATACTCCTCTCTCCAATTGGAACCAATAGGTGAGTTCCAAAGGTGACACGTGGTGAGGCAGAGATGACACATGGACCCTAGAGTGGGTGACACATGTCACGTGTTAATGGGCACATAGGGTTTGCGAAATGTATGAATCCAAGTGACATGTGGCACGTCACCCTAGGTGATGTCAGCATGCGACATCACCCCAGAATTATAGCCTTCCAAGCCCTTCAATATCATAGTCGAGGTCTATCCATGTAACCCTTGGATCGACGACCTTCGTTACTTCGTAACTTCGATGTTCGGGCAATATGCGATGTGTATTCCTCCTTACCCTCGATGTGGTCAGCATCAGGCTGACCATGGTCTAGATATAACAGTAAGGGGGATCATGAATGATCATCAGATCAATGTTTCTCATCAATTTGTGAATTCAACATTCGAGAGTTCTACCCACTCAATACTCCTTTTCTCCATGAGTAGGACTTCGTCGAATTTCTACACGTGAATACTTTCACTGGTGACTTAGATGGTTGGGAGGGTTTTCCATAAAGTCTCCAAATCAACAACTCACAACTCTAGCTTACGGGTCCCTTGGTCTCGGTATTAGTCCACTTCTAGAGGGACACCTGTCAAGCCGAACCTCGTTGGCAAGATTTGTGGCACATGCCTCAGGTCATCGACATCTCTTTTCTCTACCACAAAGTCGCCACACATGGCATCACCATCACTCGAAATGTGTACCCCCACGCATTTCTAACGTGTTACGCACATCCCTACGAATGAACGACTAAGAGGGATCCTGAAGGATCTAATTATTGACCATCCACAATAATTCGCAACTCCGACATTTGGAGGTTTTGGTGTTATAACACCTTTTCTCTCCTGAAGTGGTCAACGTTGGGCTCACTACGACATAGGTCCAATGGCTGCGATAGTTCCCAGGTGTCCTCAAATCTATGACCCACGTCACTTTGCAACTACGACATTTGGGATTTTTGGTGGTTGTGAAGTTATAACATCTTGGAGCTTTGAACTCCCTGAGCTCTGAAGTCGATAAGATCTTAACTCCTTTTGGACTAGCATAGGATTCCCAAACCTTGGTCATATGGGTCCGCCTAGATTTTTCGTGGGCTAGACACTTAAATATTATCCTTGAACTTGTTAAGTCCATGGGCATGAGTCTGTGGTCTCTTGGGCGACTGTTTTGAAGGAAGCACATTCCATTTACAAATATTAATCTCTAACTCAAAGAAAAAGGTATTTATGAAGGATCAACGAGACTGTAGCAGTCCCTTAGAGTCTAGCCCGACTCCAAAACTATGAGGTTTTTCCTTGGGAAAAAACCTTGAAGACTTTCCAACCAACCCAAAGGCCAAAATTTTCATCTTACAACCATTCTAATACAACAGTTTACAGAAGAAAAATATGCCTTATTACAATTAATTTCATGAGAGGCATAATGTATCACAATCATATATATTCAAATCATATAATCCAATTTAAGTGCACAAGGTATATGAAGTAATTATCTATTACAAGTTGCATCCAACCAACCGACTATAGGTGTTTGCCTTTCCACCCAACCATAGGATCATAGGCATTCATTCTTAGCACTCTGGCCACCCCCGTGCCAATCCATGATATCACTAGGGAACTTTTGTAGTTTCTCATAAACTCTCTCTCTCTATCACAACCTCTGTGAAGTTTATTAGATGCTCCCTCATCATCAAGCTTGCGAACTTATGATCAAGTTATTTCTTTTGCAAATTCTCAGAGATCCTTTCTCTTATTCTATCCAGTAACCAAAAACATCTTATCAATCTTCCAGTTCTTCTTCTCAACTGGAGAGCCTCATGCACTCTTCCTATTTTCTTCTACATATCCCCTCGGTCGGGCATTTCCCTCGGTTCGCCTCTTTCTTGTCTTCCTTCATGTGTATTCTTTCATGCCTTTCTCCTCCTCATGAAGTTTTTGGACCTATCTCGTTCCTTTTGTCAAAAGGAAACTCAGGTCAGTCTAGGCCTACTGTAAAACAACCCTATGTGGTACTTCATGTTGATAATTTTTTGTCTCCCCAGCCAAACCCTCCATGCTTCCATTCATTGGGTTGGTTGATTGTTCAACGACCAATCCTTTTCTTATTAACCAATTTCTCCTTGGGATCAGGATGAGTCTTATTATTTCAACAAGGAGAAATTTGGGTCATTTTGACATAATGAACCCTCTCCACAATTTTCCCTCTTTTCCTATAGTGATATCATGGAAAATATTTCAAGTCTTCACCCCCATAGTCAGTCATTGGCAATATAAAAAATAATACATTTACATTATTCCCATTCCATATCATGGTGGTCATAATTAATGATTAATTACATGCTGGGGGAAATAGGGGTGTTACAATCCCCTCCCCCTTAAAAAGGAACACCGTCCTTGGTGTTCTTTCTCAGCAACACCAATCATGTATTTTTCATTCAGTTGTTTCATAAATATTGATTCTCTTTATTGGTCAGGTCCTTTCTAGACTCTTGGCCTTCGTCACCCACCTTCAATAATCTTGGACAACAAGCATATTAATCACAATTTCATGTGGAAACATTTCATTATTGTGAAAAATTCAAGAGGAAAATTTTCAAAAATCTACCACAAAACTTATCTATGTAGTTCGTGGATTCACATCCACATGGATGTCTTTTTATCTTGGCTCACTATTTTTCATGGATGTACCCATTGTGTGCATGATCCCAATCAATAGTTTATAATAATTATCAAATTATCCTATTCCTTGCGGTTACTTACCCTCCAGGCCCAGGCTTAGGAATCCCCTTCTCTGCTATATAGTCCCTTGTGCGATCCATCTTGCCTTGCCAAGGATTTCTCACATAGGAAGAGTTCTAAAGACTTCATTAAGCCTTATAGTCAAGGCATCCCTCAAACTTGCTTTGTCGAGGCATCCCTCTGTCTTGTGTTGCCACAACATAACATCTTCTAGGGCGATCATGACTTACCACATGGTTCTCATGTCTCAATAGTAGCCTTTTTCATGTTTTCCATCTTGAAAACCTTCACCTGTCCTCCCTAGATAGATATTTTTTTTGTCTCACCTGTATCATAGGTATACAAAAAATTATGAGAAATTATCATCAATTTCAAATTCAAAATTTTCTTGCAAATATGTTACCCATAGATTTCCAAATTCCACATTCATTTTCAGATCTATTCTAGACATGAACTAGATTCACAAGTATGGTACTTTCCTTCCCATAGTAGTTTAGTTCAACAATAAATTGGTCTTCCTTATGGGCTTACAACACTGCCATATCCAACACCCTTTTCTTCCTGCAATTTCAGCATTCCTCAGCCAAACAACTTGTTAGTTTTCATGCACATTATATCTTCAAAACTATGCATACTAATAGTCCAAGTCATTTTCATCCATTCAAGGGTACAGAGAAAAAGGAAATATTATTATTTACGTATGCATCCACTACCACTAATCCCTGTGATTTGCTCCCTTTTTTTCTTCCAAAGTTGGTTTTAGTGTATTTTTCTTCAATTGTTTGAATAAGTCAGTGCTATTTATCGGGATGGAGCTATTCATGGCATTTTTTGTGCCAAAAACAAAATTTAGGCCCTAATAGCATCGGAAATTGCGCCTCATTTAGCACTGGAAATTACGCCCCATTTAGTGCCATAGATAGTGCCAACAATAGTGCCCCATTTTACGCCAAACATTGCGCCCCATTTAGCATCGCATGTATCCAAACTATCCTAAATAGTTAATTAGTTGAGTTGTCTGGGGTTAAGTGGATAGAGGCTTTGAGGATTATGGGATTTATGGATTTGGGATACAAGGATTAAGGGTTCATGGAATAGGGGTTAGGGATTAAGGGTCAATAGGTAAGGGATTTCGATCTTACAAGTTATGTAGTTTAATGGTTAATGTATTAGGGATTATGGGCTAGGGTATTAATGTTTAAGTGCTTATTGTATAGGGGTTTATCGATTAATGGATTATGGATTAGTGAGAAGTGTTTAAGGGTCAATATCTTAGGGGTTAGGGGATTTAGGGCTTTTGTGTTAATGGATTATTGATTAACTAAGGTTGAGGGCTTAAGGGTTAATTAGGGATTATGGCTTAAGGCTTTAAGGGACGTCAATGGATCAGAGGTTAGGGTAGTTAGGGATTTGTCATGACTCTCTTTAAATTTAATGGAACCTATTACAACATGTCAATCACCAATGTCATCCACTGATGTCACATGGTGAGCAGTGAATGGGGCCAACGTTGAAATTTCTTCAAACTGTTACTACATGCATTGAAATTTGACACGTTTAGAATACACACATGCCTTAATGGTATGTGAAGGTTTCAAGCCTCAAAGATTCCTAATGTCCCAAAATAATCTTGGGTATTTTCCACACTTGCATCAACGTTCAACATGCAGTCTAATTGTCATCATTTTTCATTCACATTTATATTAGAATGCTTGTCGAAACTATCCTCAAATGTCATGGAATAACGTATTCCAACACATCACCAATGTCATCCATCAATGTCGCACGGTGAGTAGTGAATGGGATTTAGCGTTAGATGTGCCTAAATAGTCAATTAGTTGAAGTGTTGGGGGTTAAGTGGATAGGGGCTTTGAGGATAATGGGATTTATGGATTTTGGGTATAATGATTAAGGGTTAACATAGTTATGGATTATGGTTTAAGGGATTAAGAGTCAAGAGATAATGCATTTGGCACTTATGGGTTAGGTAGTTTAATGGTTAATGGCTTAGGTATTATGGGCTAGGGGATTAATGTTTAAGTGCTTAGGGCATATGGGTTTATGGATTAAGGGGATTAGGGATTAATGTTTAAGTATTTAAGGGTTGATAGCTTGGGGGTTAGGGGATTTAGAGCTTTTGTGTTAAGGGATTAATGATTAACTAAGGTTGAGGGATTAAGGGTTTAGGGATTAGGGATTGAGGCTTTAAGGGTCAATGTCTTAGGGTTTAGGTCAAATTTTGACATGGTTAGACAAGACACACACCTTGATGATATGCGAGGGTTTCAAGAGTCATGGATGCCTAACGTCCCCAAATAATCTTCGACATCCTCATAATTGTCATCATCATCATCATCATTGCCATTTTCATCATCATCATCATCATCATCTTCATTGTCATCATCATCATCATTGTCATCATCATAATCATCATCATCATCATCATCATCATTGTCATCATCATAATCATCATCATCATCATCATCATCATCATCATTTTCATCATCATTGCTCTCATCATCATCATTACTCACCACTAAAATTGTGCTAGTATGGATAGGGGAGGGGACTAGAATGTGCTATTAATGACACCTCACATGGAAACATAGAAGATGACCACACTTCTTTTTTTCACATGTTTTTTGAATAGTGTGTATATCCCACATTCTTAGCTCCGTGTTGACACCAATTTTAAGGGCTTATGTGGCAACACATTGTTAGATTGAAACTTGAAACTTAGGGTGGATCACTACCATACCTCTTACCCCATCAATTTTTTCATATATACCTTTAATGAACATGAATAAGTGGGATTTTGAAAGTAATCCTTTTCCTAAGTTGTCACAACTAGGGAACCTATTCTACCAAATCTGTTGAAGGATTGCACTTGACCCTAACCACAAGTAACACACTTATATAAATGTGTTTTCCCAATACATGGGGAGACCATGCCTCTAAAGTGATTTGAACATTTATCGAGAAAATAACAATACATTTTCTTTACCAACCGACTAAGGTCCAAAAATACTTCCCCTATCCTTTGAACAATAGTGAAAAATAAAAACAAAACCGAAATTCAAATTTAAAATCAAAGAACTTGAAAAGTGTCGTGTTTCACTTCATGCCCCTTTAAAAATAAAAATTTAAACAACTAACATATCACAACTCTACACCAAATTCATTGAAAATTTACACTTAACCCTAACCACATGCACTATATTTTTATAAATATGCTTGTCCATAAAACAATACCATGCCTCTAAGAATATTTAACCATTTAAAAGGAAAATAACAATACCTTACCAAACCATCAAACCCCATGAAGCACTTACCCTTTGAACCATAGTGAAAAGAAACAAACCAAAAAAGCCCCACTTGTAACCCGATTAGTGAGAAGTGTTTAAGGGTCGATGGCTTAGGGGTTAGGGTATTTAGGGATTTTGTGTTAAGGGATTATTGGTTAAATAAGGTTGAAGTTTTAAGGGTTAATTAGGGATTAGAGCTTAAGTATTTAAGGGTCAATGGATCTGGGGATAGGGGAGTTAGGGCTTTGTTGGAACTCTCTTGAAATTTCATGGAACCTCTTCCAACATGCCAATCACCAATGTCATCCACTGATGTCACATGGTGAGTAGTGAATGGGGCCAATGTTGAAATTTCTTCAAACTATTATTGCATGCATTGAAATTGGACACGGTTAGAATAGACACATGCCTTAACGGTATGTGAGGGTTTCAAGACTCAAGGATACCTGATGTACCCACATAATATTTGAGATCGTCCATGTTTTCATCAACGTTCATGATGCAGTCTTATTTTCATCATTTGTCATTCACATATATGGAATGCTTGTCATAAATCTCTTAAAATGTCATGGATTAACGTATTCCAACACATCACCAATGTCATCCATCAATGTCACACGGTGAGAAGTGAATGGGGTTTAGATTCAAATGGGCCTAAATAGTTAATTAGTTGAGGTGTTTGGGGTTAAGTGGATAGGAGCTTTGAGGATTATGGGATTTAGGGATTTGGGGTACAGGTATTAAGGGTTAAGAGAATTAGAGATTAGGGTTTAAGGGATTAAGAGTCAAGAGATAAGGGGTTTTGTATTTACAGGTTAGGTAGTTTAATGGTTAATGGATTAGGGATTATGGGATAGGGGTTTAATGTTTAAGTGCTTAAGGAATATGGTTTTATGGATTAAGGGGATTAGGGATTAGTGTTTAAGTGTTTAAGGGTCGATGCCTGGGGGGTTAGGGGATTTATGGCTTTTGTGTTAAGGGATTAGTGATTAAATAAGGTTGAGGGCTTAAGGGTTTAGGGATTAGGGCTTAAGGATTTAAGGGTCAATGACTTAGGGGTTAGGGGTTAGGTAAAAATTTGTCAAAGTTAGATGAGACACATGAATTGATAGTATGTGAGGGTTTCAAGAGTCAAGTATGCCTGATGTCCCTACATAATCTTCGACATCCTTCACGTTTGCATGAACCTTCATTATGTAGTCTGATCATTTTCATCATTCATCATTCCCATCTAAATAATCATGGTTGGAATGCTCTTGAAATTTTATGGAATTTATTCCAACACGCTCATCTGTAATTTCATCAACCAGCCCGACACAATGAGTAGTGAATGGGGCCAATGTTGAAATTTCTTCAAAATGTGATTGTATGTGATGAACTTTTACATGGTTAGACTAGGCGAATGCATTGACGGTATGGGAGGGTTTAATTAAGACTCAATGAAATCATTGAGATTGATTATTGATGTAATTTTTATATGAAATAGGAAAGTAAAATTGAACTTTAATTTATTAAATTTTCACCTAATTCTAGGTGATTAAAATCTTTTATTTTGTTTAATTATTTTATGTGTATTTCTTAATAAAACATAATAAAAAAATTATGCCCAACATTAAAATGCAAACAATATAAAAATAATGAAGTTAACAAATTTTCTAATTCAAATCATTCTGAGATACTTGCATATTTAATTAATATTTTATTAACTTTTTTGTCTACATGAACATATGTTGATATAAAATGGATGGAAGAACCATATAAGTAATCCTATTTTTTCCTGCCAAGAATTCATACCATATCTTGAACACTTTAACGATATTGCAATAGGTGATTTGTATTGACACAAATAATACTGAAGCATTTCAAAGACTACACCATAAGAATCATCATTTTTTAAACAGGGATTGCAAATAATTATGAAATCAGCTAGAAGTCTTGGTCATTAACATCATTGTCTGCAACAATGTCATCTAGTGTATCACTGTTAATGTTCATATGATCTTTCAAGTAGTTAATATTATCATCATCCTCATATTGACCTGCATCATCTTCATTGTCATTTAAATTTGGCTATAGATCATCCATATTGTTTTTTTTTAACAGTAACGAATATTTTGTATATTATCAAAAATTGCCCAGATTACAAAAGCGAACAGACTGTGGCTCTATTCTTCTACTAATGTCATGATTACAGATTGGATTTTTTGTTCCAGTATGACGCAACCCCATTGTTCTATATGCACTACAAACTTTCCATGTGAAGATGGCTATGAAGCTATTCAGAAAAAAACTGGAATTTGCATTTCATGGAGAACCTGGACTAAGGATGGGAAGGGCTTGGGTCGTCCTGATATGGCACATCTTTCTCCTCTATTGGGGTTGTTTCCTCTTGTTACTAAGCTTGGTTTTATCCTTACCAAACGCGATTGGAGAATCCAGGAGCCAATTGAACATGTTGGTCATTGTTGGCTACCGAGTGAATGGAGGACGGGATCCATGATTCATCTATGCCTTCTAAGCGGGTGTGCTATTGGAGGTTACCTGGGCGCTGATTGAGTTCTCCGATCTGCTTGGTTTTATGATTGACTCCTCTAAGCATAAAATCTAATTCCTGGTTGTGTCTGATATCCATTCTCTAAATTTTATTTTGAATCTCAGCCACATTTTCCCAAATTGCTCGGTTTTCTTGTTGCAATTCCCTGTGTCTTGAGTCCGAGTGGTCCTCCATGCGCGTGCACTCGACCTGCAAACCTTGAAAATGGCCCCGCAAATCTTCCATAGCATAGGCTGGGAAATTGTAGAGGTCTCTGGACCTTCTGCGCATGTTGGTGCAGTGGGCAGGGTGGGCGTTGAGCAAAAGTAGAGGTTGTCATCGGAGGAGGAGAGAGGAAGGAGTTTAGAACCGCGAGGGAAACTGGGCATGATGGAAGAGAGAAGCAGGAGAACATGGCTAGAGAGGGGCCTCAATAGGCCACTATAAGTAGGAGAGTTCATCATTACCCACGAGCGAGAGAGATGATTCAATCTGTGTGGGAGATGGCCTCACGCAGGGTGAGTAAGGTTAGTTGTCCTGAGCCTGATGCGAAGAGTCAGATTAAATAGTCGGTTCATGCGAGGGG
>ML779737.1:198856-221417 GCA_009831015.1 Picea engelmannii
GTAGCCAAACATTAGAAGGAGTTTGATTAATGAGAAGGTGTCTTTGTTCCAGGGTTTTAGCAGTTTTCACCATTGCATCTGCCTTCGTATTTTGATTTCGTAGAATGTGGAAGCAACTCAAACACATGAAATTTTTCCTGAGGGAATTGATAGCTGAAAATATGTTTTGGAGATGGACTTTTGTCAGTCTGGGCATACTGCGAAGTTCCTTTATGATGATTTCTAAGTCCCCCAACACTGTTAGAGTTTGGATATTTAGATCCTGGGCTAGCTTGAGTCCCATGTAGGTTGCGAGGAACTCTGCCTTGTTGTTTGTTGACTTCCCCAATCCCCAGGCATAGTCGATTTATTTTTTCCCTTTGGAATCATAGATGACTCCCCCCGCACCTACCACCCCTAGGTTTCATGTTGTTGCCCCATCAAAGAAGAGGAAGAAGGAATGTTGTTGATTTTGCCAGCTTAAGAAACTGTTGTTATCAAGGGATAGTTACCAATCTTGCTGCTTGGGGACATGCCTGGGGAGGTTAAGGGTATTCTTTGTTGGCCCCCGTATATAAGCAACCCAGTCTTCTTCACTTGGTTCCAGTGCGTCTGGGGGATCAAAATCTATTGCTTTGGTTCTGAAGACTTCTGAGATTAAACCACATATATTTTCAAAGATACTTTGTATTTGGGGAATCTTTCCTCGAAATATGGCTTGGTTGTGAGCTAACCATAGCTCCCACACAAACAATTTGGGAATTTTCTTCCATAGAAGGGTGAACTTATGCTTATTTTTTAAGTTGTCAGCATATCTTTGTTTCCATTTGATAAAAAGAGTAATCTAGCTATCAGGGGAGGGGGGGGGATTGGGGAGAGGAAGATAAATGAGGTTCTATAGATGTAGAGAGAAATTGCATTCCAAAAAAAGATGAGTGATGGATTTTGAGGCTTCATGGAAAAAGTGGCACCCTGGATGCCCCATTTGAGAAGGTTTTCAGCAGTCAGGATTTTGCCGTGAACCAATAACCAATAGAAGGTGTTGACTTTTGGGAGTGAGGGATTGGACCATAACTCTTTCCATATTTTGGATGGGGGAGGCCTGGGGGTTTTTGAGAGGAAAAGGGAGTAACCTTATTTGATAGAGAACGACTTACCTCCCCAGCTGTGGGAGTCTGTGGTGGATCGGGTAAGAGGGGCGCAGTCAACCAGGTTTTTGAAGAGAACCGGAAGAAGGGAGGTGAGGATCTCTGGGGGACTAGGTGGTTTCCAGCTTACCCAATCCGCTTCATTATTCCAGGAGTAGAAGTCTTGAATTTTGTGGAGGTCGTTCATGTAGCACCAATCTTTGAGAGGATGCAAAATCTCTAGGGAGCTCAAGGGCTCACGGTTGAGGATGCGGTCCATCCAGATATTTATAGTATACCCATTTTTTGGGGGGCCAAGATAGTTTAGCCTGGATGATTGGAGTTGCATTCTTGAGGAGACGCCAAATCAGAGAGCCGAGAGTGGAAGGGATTGGTCCCTCTAGGCATCTAAGACTGGGAGATTGAAAGTATTTTTGGACTATGGATTTCTTCCACCAGTCTAGTTTTCTTGTTATGAGCCGCCATGCCAACTTTTCTCCCATTGATAAGTTCATATTGATTGGGTCCCTAATAGACAGACCACCTTGATTATAGGGCTGGAAAATTTTCTTCCAATTTATGAGGTGGAATTTCTTAGTGTTTGTTTTTCCTCTTGCCTAGAGGAAGCATCTTATGGCTCTGTCAATTTTCTCTAGAATTCTTTTGGGCACTAGGAGTCCTAAACATTGAAAGACTGTAAGAGAGGAAAGTATTGATTTTATTAAAATTGTTTTCCCTGTCGGATTGATCCACTGGCCACCCCAAGTATGGATCCTTGCTGAAATTTTCTCCACTATTTCATACCAAGCTAAGGATCTATAGTGATTGAGGAACATGGGCATTCCCAGGTATTTAAAATGATTCCAGGTGGTGATATTGGGAAAAACGAAGATTCTAGCTATCTGTTCCTTTATGTGCCCCAAAACGTTCTAACCATAAATTCTACACTTGAGAGTGTTCAACTTACCTGAGGATGAGAGGAAAGAACTGAGAATATTTTGGAAGCGATTGGCAGTGCATAATGTGGTTGATCCTAACAAAAGGGTTTCATCAGAAAATTGAGAATGATTTATTTCCTTGACCCCTCTTGTTATGAGTAATCTTGGGAGATTTACCATTCTTCTTTCCTCTTCTAGATTTCTACTAAGGGAGTCTGCTAGGAGGATTTAAAGAGAGGGGGAGAGAGGGAGGACCTGCCGCAGATCCCTGCTTGCTTTGAAAAAACTGGTTGGGCATCCATTGAGGAGGGGAGATATCCAAGGATTTTTGCTGCAAGCTTTGATCCAGTTACTGATATTTTCTTAGAAACCATAAGCTTTTAGGATTGAGAGGAGGAAGCTGTGTTTTACTCGATCAAAGGCATTTTCCATATCCATTTTGACTACCATTCTAGGAGTTTTAGTTTTCTTTCTTGAATGAATGGCTTCTTGTACCAAGACGATGTTGTCTATTATCTGCTTGTCCCTTAGAAAACCGGTCTGGTTTTCTGAGGTTAGATTTGTGAGCAGGGGGTTGAGGCGGTTTGCAATGATTTTAGTGAGGATTTTCTAGGAGGATTTGCAAAGAGAGATTGGATGGAAATGAGAGAAGTTAGAGGGATTGGAGTCTTTGGGGATGAGGGCTAGAAAGGTGGAGTTGGTGGCACCTCCAATTCTTTTCTTGCGTTGTGTGTAGTTTAGCATATTTTTTAGATCCCATTTGATAACATCCCATAAGTGTCGAAAGAATCTAATTGGAAACCCATCATGCCCCAGCTCTTTGTCAAGTTCAAGACTCTAGATTTCCTTGTGTATTTCGTCCTCAATGATTTCTTGGGTCAGCTGATTATTTTCTGCATCAAAAACTAAGTTTGGGATGTTTTCTAGCAGACTGTTGGTTTCCACTTTCATTGCTTCCTCCACTGGTTGTTGATATAGATTATTGTAGTGTTGGTAGGCCTCTCTGTTGATCTGTTCATAGGAATCAATTTTTTGCCCTGTGTTGGAAGTGATAATTGTTACAATATTTTTTTTCCTTCGAGACTAGGCTTGCTTGTGGAAGAAGGAGGTGTTTGAATATCCTGCCTTTATCCAAAGACTCCTAGATTTCAAATGCCATTGTTACTCCTCATTGCGTAGCGTGGTCTGAAGGTGTTGTTGGACATCTTTTCCCTGGTTCAATAGAGCTTCTGTAACTGGATCGGGTTCAATTTTCTGTTGAATTTGATCGAGTTTCTCAAGCCTTTCTTGTTTTTCTTGGTGGGGGGTTGTGTAGGAATTTTTCACCCACTCTTTAAGAGAGGTATTGATGACATTTAGCTTAATTTCCCATACAAAGTTGGGGGATCCAGAGGTGGAGGTGGTCCAGGCTTAAGTGATGAGCGTGGGGATTTCTGGATTTTCCAACCTTAGATGATTGAAATGGAAGGGAAGTGGACCAAAGTTCTGGGGGGAGTGGAAAGAGAGAGCGATGGGTTTATGGTCTGATATGGCGGAGGGGAGAATTTGAGAGAATATGTCTAGGGGGGAGAGTAAAACATTGTTGATAAGGAAGTGGTCCAGGTGAGCCACAATATGCTGGAGACCGACCCTTATGTTATTCCAAGAATAATTCCCTTTGACTGGTTTAATGTCTTTCATGTCCCAATCAGACATAAGATCTATCAGATTTTCAAAGAAAGGGTCTTTAACTTTGCTTCCTCCTTTTTTTTCCCCGAGGCTGAGGTGGGTTCTAATATCTCCTCCAATTATTCAATAGGGGAGGTCTATAGAATTTCAGAGATTTGAGAGGGAGGTCCAGGCTACCAATTTATCTTTATAGGCGTTTGGCATATAAATATTAATTACGATGATAACACTATTGTTGTCTTTGTATTTTAGAATTGTAAGAATCCAATTTTGAGTGTCAGAGATTACCTCAGAGTTCCATATTTGCTCATTCCATAGTGTAGAAATATCACTATAAGGGCCCTAAGAGCTGACTGTCGCACCGCCGATGTTTTTGTAGAGTTTTCTTGTTGCTTCAAGGACAAACTTTTCTTCCATTTTGGTTTCTTGGAGGAGAATAATTGATGGATTAACCATTTTATTTAGATCTTTTAGGGCATTGGATTTAAGTTTACTGTTGAAACCCCTACAATTCCATGAGAAAAAGATCATTGGGGGGGAGTTAGAGAGGGCTCAACTGTCAAGGCCGAGTGTTCCATTACTTTGATCCCCGCTTTTCTTATTGGTATGTGAATAGTGTGCTCTATAGTTTGTTGTTTTCCTTGTGCTTTTTCTTTTGCTGTTGCTTCTTCTCTAACTTCCTTGTTTGTGTGCCACATTGGTTTCCTTGTCCTTTCCAGTGGAATTTCTCCTTCTTTTTCCTACGAGCCTTGCACATGCAAATTTGAGCTTGAAGTTTCTTGTTGCGCCAATGTAGTTGTGTCTTCCGTGGAGGGGTCCTCTGTTTCAGGATCATCATTGATGTTGATTAGGGGTGGATCGGGGAACAAGGAGGGGAATGTTGCAGAAGGAGGATTCTGTTTTGAGAAAGAATCACCAAGGAGTTCAAAGGGGTTATTGCTAGGAAGGGATTTGGTGATCAGCAGAGGGGCCTTTTTAGGTGGGAATTTTGAACCTATATTTTTCCTTGAATATTTTGTCGAGGGTTGGGAGCCTAAGGGTCCTGCACGAGGTCCATTTCTTTTTCCACTGGTTCTTTTTTTGTGAACCTGTTTCCAGCCATCTTCCTGAGGGGGAGCATCATTTTTTGAGGCATGTTTAATGCTTGGACAGTTCTTTGAAAAATGGCCATATTCGTGGCAAGAATTGCATTTGAAAGGAAACTATTCGTAGTCGAGTTTTTGGATGTGGATGGAGTCATATAGATTTAGCTTGATTGCTTCTGGGAGCCCTTTTTCTAGATCTACTTCTACACATATTCTTGCACAAGAATAGAGGATATATTTGGGATTTTCTCTGTCAATATACTTCCCTAGAGCATCTCCTATGCTTTTCATTACTTCATCTCCCAAGCAATGGAAGGGTAGATGTGGGATCCTTACCCAAAATGACACAACTGGGGGGATGTCATTTTCAGGGTCGAAATCTGGGGTCCAATTGTTTAAGTATAAGCCTCTAGGAACAAAGAAGTACAGTCCATTTCTAAATATAATATCCCTATCTGATTTAAGTTTGAAGTAGAAAATATAGAATCCCTTATCACAGAAGAAGTGATTCATCCGTCCTTGAACCAAGGGGTGCCAGTTCCACTCAATCCAAAGATATATTTTTTGAGGTGAAGGTCAAAGGATCATGAAATGTCCAACCAAAGATCTTGATGCAAAGGAGAGGGATTTTCGTCTCATTGAAGTGTTGGAGATTGAGACTTCCAGAATCTGTTCCAGTTTCTTGACGAACTAGGAAGTGCTCTGTCGGATCGGAGGGGGGGGGGGAGTGAGACGACCAGAGGTTTGAAGGCTATGACTTCATCAAGGAAGTCAGGAGGGGGATTAGGATCCTCGGAGGACATGGGAGGCCCAAGGGGGTAGGATCGTCTAGGGCCGAGGGGCGGTCGGGAGGCCAAGGAGCGACCACGAAGGCCAAGAAGGCTACTTAGAGTTTCTCTAGGGCATGGTGCGACACGATCTATGACTCTTGGACCTGATGTGGTTGTTAATTGTTTCCACTATATTTTAAAAGTATGGAACTAATGATTGGTTTCATGTTGCACTATAAGGTCTCACAATATTTCTCATAGATATTACTCTTGAGTTGACCTTTCAAATTCGTAGATCATCCATATTGTTACCATGTGTATTTGGATCATAATTTTCTATACCATCCATATTTGTGTCTTCCATAAAATCATCTAACTCTGGATTGTTGTCTTCTTGTGCCTGAACATAACCATGATCTTCAAAATCATCATGGATGTTAATTTCTTCGATGTTCTCTAATCCATCTCTCTCATTTTTTTTCCATCATTAATGTTTTTCTCAGTATCCACTAATGCATCGTCAAATACATGCCTTAATCTTGGATCATAATGTATGACAAACAACCATTTCGGGTCCAAAACATCTTCATAGAAAAATACCTACACATGAACAAGTACATACATATATTAGATGTATGTTATAACAATTTTATTGATTCATAAACACATGCATATATTCATAATAAACAATGTATTAATACATTATTGATCACTATTGCTTATTGCAGTTTGAGTTAAATAAATGCATGATCACAATGAACTGGTAGAACATAAGGATCCTTATCATCTGGTAGGAACCTTGAGGAATCTATAGAAAACAATCCACTATGGGAATCATGTCTTCGTGTCCTCTCAAATTCTTCATACCATCTACACTTAAAAATACAACATTTAAAAGAGTGATAATCCAACTCAATAATTTCTTGTATTTTCCCAACATATTGTAGATTTCCTTCAATAATATTCTTATCTTTTGAGCTTGATCGACTGGATTGCTTGAAGTCAACCATGATGCCACAATTGAAGGATCATCTCTTTACATCTACGTTCTACACGATAATGTCATCCATATGCCCATATTGTTGGATATTTCCTCGCATTTGAAAGACCATTTATTTCGGTTAAAACAAATAAAATGATGAATATTAAAATAGTTAATAGTATCAAAACTGTAAGGAAACAACATTTTGTAAAATTCCAACTGTACCTTTCTTTCACATCCTCTAGACATGTTGATTTCATCTTCTGTTAGTTTTGAATCTACACCCGCATCTTCTATTTGATTTTGAATTTGTTCAGTAACCCATTCTAGTGTGCGATATTTTCCCCATTCCCCTTGTAGATCAGTAGGAAATGGGGTATTCTTTGGGTTTGATCTCTTAAATTGTTTCCTTACTTATAAAACTTCTTCTCTTTTTTTATTATACAAATCAATCCATTTGTTCATTAATTCCATGCGGTACATAATGAACTTGTCGTGTATAGAACTTTCGTCTACACCTATTACATGTCAGCAAGTTTATTTCAAACTTCAAAGGCCATTTTGTTAATTTGACAAATAAATCACAGATTAAATTAATTATTGCAATAAAAAAAACTACAATAAAAATCAGCTTACTTACTAATTTCTACTTGAAGACCATTATATTGTGGTTTTTCTCCATCAATAATATCTGATGCTTGTTCTTCATCCCAGAAGAGTGGCCCATCCTTGAAATCCTTACTAAGGAATTCACATAGGAATAAAAATGCTTCATTCAATACATACCCTTCAACCATGCAACCCTCTGGATGTACCTTTTGTCAGACATGTCTTTTTAGAGTTTTCATATATCTCTCAAAGAAAAACATCCAACTCCTTGTTTCGACACCCGCCAATTCAATGTCATTGACTAGGTGTATAAGTAAATGGACTTGTAGGTCCATGAAACTTGTAGGGAGATCCTTCTCAAATACACATACAATTTTTGCAATTTTCTTCTTCCATTTTTGCACTTCACATTTGTGGATCTCCTTGGATGTCACCCACCTAATATAAGAGTAGTAAATTAGTACGAACCTTTAGATAAAAATTAAAATGAAATACAATATCTCTATGTATCTCACACATGAACATTCCATACCACATACCTTGCAAATTTTGACAATTCACTTATGGAATTCCTCAAGTCAATGGTAAGACATGAATCCCCCCTAATTTCCAATGGCATGATATGTTGTCAAACACATTTATGAAAGTTCATTAGTTATTTTTGTCACACAATAGAATATCAGAATATATAAATGATGATATATAATACCTTCATAAAATTATGAAAATCATGTGTTTTAAATCATGTGATATGTCCATCAACTGTAAATGATTCAACCAATGATGACCCATAGCCAGTAGGTGTCCTTATTGAACGCATGGAATTTTTTAGTTGGTCTAGATATTTCTTTTTCAAAATCCATGGAGCTTTTGCATATGATTAATTTTCCCTGTTTGACCACAAATGTTTTCTATCTAATTTGGTAGGTGAAAGAGAAATATCTCTCCTCGAATACAACGTGTCCTTATCTTTGCATGATATATGTCGAAATATTGAATCTGGGACATTTTTGAAGACATGCATAGGATCTAATAGGTGAGATATTAATATATCATTCCAGTAAGGGAGATCATAAAATATGGATTTCCTTTTCATCCCTTCTGGCATCTTAACTACAACTTGTTTCAGTTCTTCAATAGAATCACCCCCATGAAAAAAATCCTGCCAAGATTTCAATTTAGCATCTTCATACTTCTTAAGCCAATCAATTGGACCCATAATCATGGGAGGGCCTTTATTTTCAACTTTTCCATCAAATTTATTCTTATGGTGGTTTCTAAACCTATGATCTGGTAGTAGAAAAACCTTGTTGTTTACATAAATAAATTGATGTAGATCTTTAGAATACCGCCCTTGAAATTGTTCTTCACATCTTGGACATGAAAATATCCCCTTTTTTTGAAGCCCTGCAATTCAATAAGTAAGGTTAATAACATCAAAATAATAGTATAAAACTTAGTATGGGAGTTGGGATGAAAATAAATTATTAGTGTAAATACGTAAAAGTAATTGTCTTACCGGAACAAACACAAAGTCCTAGGAAATCATGAATAGTCCAACATAGCACACCATACAACATGAAGGACCTATTTTATGGAGGACGTAATATTTCATACATTCTTATGCCTTTCCATAATAGTTACATCTCATCAATAAAAGGCACAAGATAAACATCCATGTTTTTAACTTGATGTTTTCCTCGAACAATGAGAGTCAGCATAAGGTGCTCCTTTCTAGCACTCATCCATGGGGGAATATATTATACTATCAATCCGACTGGAAAAACACTATAATTTGAGCTCATGAAATAAAATGGGCACACTCCATGAATTGCAAGACCAAAGTTGATACTACAGGGTTCATCTTTGAATTTTCTTGGCCATTTTTCCTCTATGTGTTTCAATGATTTGGAGTCGGCCGAGATTCTCATGAATCCATATTTACTCCTATTTATTTCATGCCAGTCCATCAATTGTCCAAGTGACTTGCAACGGAACATTCGTTGAAGTCTAGGTATAACTAGCATGTGACATAAAACCTTCTTTGGAATTGTAGGACCTTGTACATCTGTATCATATCTCTTCTCTTTGCATACAGGGCATTCTACCTTGTCCTGATATTCATCTTTGTATAAAATTTAATCATTTATACATGAATGAATTTTATTATATTCAATCCCCAACTCAACCAACAACTGATGCACCTCTCTGCAAGTTGATGGCAAAACATTCTCTTCAGGAAATATTTTGGTTTTTAGTGCCCTGTAAGATTGCCAAAGATTAGATAAATTGATTATTGTTTGAATTATGATGAACATGTTTGATATGTAAATATATATTAGGACTATTCATAAACAAATTACGTACCCCAATTGACAATGTATTGTAAGAAATAGATTTCAACTCACTTCAGTAGGGTGGTGAATCCTTTGTCTAACCAACCAAATAGTGACTTGATTTCTAACAATATTAATGTGCATGCTAGTTTTGAGGTTCTACTTGCACCAGATTTGAACATGGGTGTCTTTGTTGCTTGCTTGGTTGAGTCTTTCATGTTGTTATCATTAACATTGCATTGGCGGTAATTACCCATGTTGTCATTGTTACTGTCATCCATATGATCATTTTTTTCATCATTGTTTCCATCCCCAAAGAAACCTGTAAGCATTTCATTCAATCCTTATTAATTCACTTCATTTTCACTATCATAAGCATCATCAATAAGGCTAGGTGGCATGTCTTCAGTGTATTCTAATCTTATCAGTTGTTCAAATTTCTCAGGTGGTAAAATTATCTTTAAATATGCTATTTTCTCCTTGGTATGGTTTAAAGGATGGTTTGGATCATCCAGTCCAAATCTTAATATCCCAATTGGATATTGGGTATTAGTACCCGTTATTTAATCATTATCTTCTACCTATCAACAAACAAAACCATTATTTAATGTTTGGAAACAATTGAATAAATCATAAATGTATCAATTTCAAAGAAATATAATCAAATATGGCTTAACAAATTATAATATAAAAGGTATGAACATATATACATCAATATAATAGTCTTGACAAACCTCTTTTTCAGTGCAATTATTTGTTGTTTCTAGAGGATCCATTGTCATATCCTCTTCCACCCACTGTGTTCTTTGTGATTTAATAGTTTTAGGTCGACGCCCACGTACATATGTCTTTTTGTTTTTTCTAGTTGAACGCTTAGGCTGTGAACTTGCTCCAATATCCATGTGAAATAATAAAAAACATGCCTCATAATTTATTTCAAGATTGGATAATACACTACAAATTTTAATAATACTGTGAAAAAGGATGGACGTATCACAAAATTATTCCTAAGATAAGTCAAAATTTGATTACGTGTTGTCCTACAACATCCATTGTGTCCTTATTTGATATGACACAATCTGTTGCCATGGTCTCGTATGGCCCCTATAATACACAACACAGTCCATGATGTTTAGTACACCAATTATATTGTTTCAACAAATATGTTATCCAAAAAAAAACCTAACTTTACTCATACATTTGACATATTGATATAACATAGTTTATATAACTTTATATCTTCTATGTTGTAGAATTTGTGAATTCATAAACACCAAACTCCTTTGGTTGAGGTTGATTTTTCTTCTTACCTTTATTATATCTGTATATTTTGTATATGATTCTATGGCCACCCACTTTCCTCTCATTGATTTAGTAGGGCTATGTCATCCACGTCCTCTATCCATGACCTCCTCATGATCCTGTAATACGCAACAATGACATTAGTCACATAACATCTATGCACCGAGAGAATGTTGTTGATATTATCTTGTTAATATGCTCTCCTTTCACAGTCCATTGCAATGGTATATACTAATCCCAAATATTAGGACTAATGAATGGATTATTGCTTCACACATTGGTGATGTTGGAAAATTAAGGTTGCTCACATGGAATATAACTGAATATGGTTACATCCCTTATTTCAATGTTTTCCCATTCCTAGAAGTATATCTTGTTCAGGAAGGTGAATTTACATATTTTGAACCATATAGAGTTGGATTTGGTCTATTGGTGGCATTCTCATACACCATGCTTAATCATTGTGAATCATTTTCCATTAAGTTTCTCCCACCTTTGATGTATTTGAAGGCCTTATCCAACTCGGCCTTCTTAGTGAATTATACTATGGGTAGGACTTAGAGGAACCTTTGAGTCTTCACCTCAGAATGTTGAGTCTTGGTGCACATGGATTTAATTATTAAAAATCAAATATGAATTTTTTAATCTCTTTGTTTTTTTCAAAGAGTTGATTGAAAATAAAGCAAGACATCTGTTCAAAATACTTTTCAGCAATAATGGGAGAGAATATGTTAATAAAAACTTGATTGAATTTTTCTTTAAAAATGGTATTCAAATGCATAATAAATTTCCCTTACAAACCACAATAGAATGGGATAGTTGAACATAAGAATCAAATAGTTAAAGAAATGGCTAATTGTATGGTTCAATAAAAATACCAAACATGCAAATTTTTGGCACAAGCAATCAATTTTGCTAGACATATATTGAATGGTGCTCCTACAAAATTTGTATCAAATGTAACTCAAGATTTTTTTTTTCTAACATGTATCTTCATGTAATTCATTTTAAAGTGTTTATTCTAGAGACTGGGCTCTTTTTCTAGATGAAAAACATAAGACAATGCAACCTAAAAGAATGGGCTCATTTTCTAGATGAAAAGCATAAAACAATGCGCCCAGATTTTCTTGTGGTTGGGACTTTATTTTATATCCTTATGGGAACTACTCTTTTGTTATATACTAATCCCAAATATTGGGAATAATGAATGGATTATGGCTTCACACATTGGTGACGCTGAAAAATTAGGGTTGCTCGTGTGGAATATAAATGAACATGGTTACAGATCCATGATTTCAATTTTTTCCCCTTCTTAGACTTATATCTTGTTCAGGAAGGTGGATTTACATATTTTGAACTCTATAGAGTTGGATTTGTTCTATGGTGGCATTCGCATACACCATGCTTAATCATTTTGAATCATTTTCCTTTAAGTTTCTTCCACCTTTGATGTCTTGGAAGGCCTTATCCAACTCGACCTTCTTAGTGAAATATACTATGGATAGGATTTAGAGGAACCTTTCAGTTGGAGTCCAGGATAAGATGGAAAATTTTACATGATCCAAAATATTCAAAGCTATCAAATTATCCCCTTAATCTACCACATCTTGTAATTCTCTTTCTATAGCCCCCGGTATTTCATGATATTTTCTTTGGCAATGCAAAACCAAATTATCATACCAAGGGGAGGGTAGCCCACGTGTCTCCATATATGGAACATCATTCATGAAAATGAAATATTGAATTATATATATCAGGCCTTTTAATAAAATTCCCTCCAATTCCTGAGCTTGGTTGCACAAGTCTCTTTTTCAATAGAAACTAAGGTTCTATCATTAGTCCCTAAGGATTGTAGAATTTGGATGGGGAGAGACTTTAGAACATTGTTCACCTCTTTTATAATTTGAACCTTGTTTTCCACCTCATATCTATATTCATCCAAAGTTTTCCTCATTTATCAATGTAGCTCATCAAATTCGAATTAGAATTCCAACTTCTTTCTAAGGCAAGGAATGACTCTCATAATTAAATCCCACATAAAAGCATTAATACTTCTCAATTTTGGCCTTGTTTCTTCATATCTTCTTTTCATTTTTCAACCAATCCCCTTGCAAGGATAGCAACCTATTCAATCTATTGCTTATTATCTTTCATATGCCTTTAATTCCCTAACCAATTCATCTATCATGTCCTTCAATTGATTTGTATTTGGATCTTTGGTCATGGCATGTATGGCAACTAGAGACAACTTCTTTTTTTGTTCTTGGTTGAGTCTAAATTCAAGAGTGAAAATTGCTAGTCTTGGTTCATCTAATTGTGATTTCAAGGAGTATTTTTCACTATAGCCTTTCCCTAGTTATGTTATTATTCCTTCAATGGATTTACTGGAGGCATGCATGGCAACTTTGATCATGTTCAAAAAATTGGCATTGGCATGCACAAAAACCAATAGATGTTTGTACAAACAAATAGATTTTTTTGGATGATAGTTATCCTTTGGATGTTATACATGGAGAAAAAAAAGATCTTTGTAACGGTCAATTTAACAATGTATTCCAAGCTCCTAATCTATGAGCTAATTTTCTTTTAATTTCTCAAATTACTTATTCAAGTGATGGAAAAATTGTTGAGTCTTCACCTCACAATGTTGAGTCATGATGCACATAGATTTAATTATTAAAAATCAAATATGAACTTTTTAATTTCTTTGTTTTTTTCAAAGCATTGATTGAAAATAAAGCAAGACATTTGATCAAAATACTTTTCAGTAATAATGGGAGAGAATATGTTAATAAAAACTTGATTGAATTTTTCTCTAAAAATGGTATTCAAATGCATAATACATTTCCCTTACAAACCACAATAGAATGGTATAGTTGAACATAAGAATAAAACAGTTAAAGAAATGGCTAATTGTATGGTTCAATCAAAAAACCGAACATGAAATTTTTTGGCACAAGCAATCGATTGTGCTAACCATATATTGAATGGTTCTCCTACAAAATTTGTATCAAATGTAACTCAAGAAAAATGTTGGTATAATATTTATCTTCATGTAATTCATTTTAAAGTGTTTATTCTAAAGAATGGGTTCTTTTTCTAGATGAAAAACATAACAATGCAACCTGAAAGAATGGGCTGATTTTCTAGATGAAAAGCATAAAACAATGCGCGAGGATTTTGTTGTGGTTGGGAATTTATTTTATAACCCTCTAGGACCTACTCTTTGATTAAATACTAATTCCAAATATTAGGAATAATGAATGGATTATTGCTTCACACATTGGTGATGCTGAAAAATTAGTGTTGCTCATGTGGAATAGAACTAAATATGTTTACATCCCTTATTTCAATGTTTTCCGCTTCCTAGAAGTATATCTTGTTCAGGAAGGTGGATTTACATATTTTTAACTCTATATAGTTGGATTTGGTCTATTGGTGTCATTCTCATACACCATGCTTAATCATTGTGAATCATTTTCCTTTAAGTTTCTTCCACCTTTGATGTCTTAGAAGGCCTTATCCAACTCGACCTTCTTAGTGAAATCTACTATGGGTAGGATTTAGAGGAACCTTTCAGTTGGAGTCTAGGATAAGATGGAAAATTTTACATGATCCAAAATATTCAAAGATATCAGATTATCCCCTTGATCTACCACATATAGTAATTCTCTTTCTATAGCCCCCAGGTTTTCATCATATTTTCTTCGACTATGAAAAACCAAATTATCATCCCAAGGGGAGGTTAGCCAACATGTATCCATGTATGGAACATCATTCATGAAAATGCAATATTGAATTATATAGCTCAGGCATTTTAATAAACTTCCCTCCAATTCCTGAGCTTGGTTGCACAAAGTGTCTTTATCCATAGAAACTAAGGTTCTATCATTAGTCCCTAAGGATTGCAGAATCTGGTTGGGGAGAGAATTTAGAACCTTGTTCACCTCTTTTATAATATGAACCTTGTTTTCCACCTCATCTCTATATTCATCCAAAAATTTCCTCATTTATCAATGTAGCTCATCAAATTATGATTAGAATTCCAACTTCTTTCTAAGGAAAGGAATGACTCTCATAATTAAGTCCCACATAAAAGCTTTAATACTTCTCAATTTTGGCCTTGTTTCTTCGTATCTTCTTTTCTTTTTTCAACCAAGGCCCATGCAAGGCTAACCATCTATTCATTCTATTGATTATTATCTTTCATATGCCTTTAATTCCGTAACCAATTCATATATCATGTCCTTCAATTGATTTGTATTTGGATCTTTGGTCATGGCATGTATGGGAACTAGAGACAACTTATTTTTTTGTTCTTGGTTGAGTCTAAATTCAATAGTGAAAATTGTTACTCTTGATTCATCTAATTGTGATTTCAAGGAGTAATTTTCACTATAGCCTTTCCATAGTTATGTTATTCTTCCTTCAATGGATTTATTGGAGGCATGAATGGCAACATTGATCATGTTCAAAAAATTGGCATTGGCATGCACAACAACCAATAGGGTTGTTGTGCATGCCAAATTGGCATGCACATCAGCCAATAGATTTTTTTCTAGATGTTTGTACAACCCAATAGATTATTTTGGATGATAGTTATCCTTTGGATGTTATACATGGAGGAAAAAGAGATCTTTGTAATGGTCAATTTAACAATGTATTCCAAGTTCCTAATCTATGAGCTAATTTTCTTTTAATTTCTCAAATTACTTATTCTAAGTGATGGAAAAATTGTTAAGTCTTCACCTCACAATGTTGAGTCTTGATGTACATGGATTTATTTATTAAAAATAAAATATGAATTTTTTAATCTCTTTGTTTTTTCCAAAGCATTTATTGAAAATAAAAAAAAACATCTGATCAAAATACTTTTCAGTAATAATGGGAGATAATATGTTAACAAAAACTTGATTGAATTTTTCTCTAAAAATGGTATTCAAATGTATAATAAACTTCCCTTACAAACCACAATAGAATGAGATAGTTGAAAATAAGAAGCAAACAGTTAAAGAAATGGCTAATTGTATGGTTCAATAAAAAAAATGAACATGCAAATTTTTGGCACAAGCAATCAATTGTGCTAACCATATATTGAATGGTACTCGTTTTCTAGATGAAAAGCATAAAACAATGCAAACTAAAAGTGAAAAGAATAAATCAATGCAACTTAGATACTTTGCATACTTATGGGGCATAGAGAAACAATCTTTGCATGGAGTTAAAAGGTTACTCCTACTATCGCGTGACCAAGGCTCCACATTCCTTTTAACTTGTTCCTTCTGTCCTGGTTTATTTATTTCAAGGTTTGATGGATTAGTCCTTATGTGGTGCATGGATCATGGACTACGGAGCATGTGAGGCATGCCTTTATGTAGATTAAATATTTTCATAAGCTTTTCCTTTCAAATTTTTTCAAGGTTTATATGTACTTTTACATATGAAATGGGACAACATCCAAGGATACCATGGAATGGGAAAACATCCAATAGGGTTAAGCTAAAATATTCCAATAGGCATACATGGGCATAATAATGATGCATTTTTAAATATTGGATGATAATGATAAAAAATTACCTATATGGAAAACTACACCCTCTTACCTCATAACCAAATCTTGAGAGGAATTAAATTAAAAGGAAATCCAATGTTTGCATAGGGTTTCTCATCTCAATAGATTATATGGATATCCATTAGTTATAAATATTGTTATGTAGTAGAGAGAGCACTTACAAAGGTAGAGAAAAAGGATTGAGAATGTCCATGCAGAGGCTTTGAGTAGTATCTTTGAACTTACCAAACCAACACTTTATCCAAAAGAAACTTGAACTGACCAAAGTGTTCAACCACCATCAATCAAGTTAGGAGGGGAAATCATAGATCAATATTTCCCTCAAGGTTAACCACCATCAATAAAGTTAGTAGGGGAGATCATAGATCAAGCTTTCCCTTAAGGTTAATGTCTTCGTTGGGCCTTTTGTCTTCATGCAAGAACCCACAAAACCTAGGAAAGAAACCATGGCAACTTTATTACTCATGTGGAATGATATAACAAGCTGGAAGATATTATTACTCATGCTTACTTGTGATGGAAGACTAAAAAGAACATAACTTCGTTTGAAGTCGACCTTAACTAGGTCTTGATATAAAACTACGGTCATGTGGAATGATATAACAAGCTGGAAGATATTATTACTCATGCTTACTTATGATGGTAGACTAAAAAGGACATAACTTCGTTTGAAGTCGACCTTAACTAGGTCTTGATATAAAACTACGGCAATACGAGGGAACAATGTTAAATCAAAGCTATTTATAACACGGGGAGTTATATACCACATATGGTGTTGATACTAAAACTAGATTAATCTCGGAAGGATTTTAGTTAAAAAATTGTTAAAAAGACTAAATGTGTTGGGCTGTTATATACAATAATGCCAATCTTCGTTGTCAATTTCATTATTGTACTCTTTATGTGGCAGCTGCATACTATTAAATTACCATTTTAAACAGATCTTGCGCATATATTATCAGTGACCCTGAAAACATGGTGTGATTATATGATATTACTTGAGCAGAAGAAATTTGCCAAAATCCTTGAAAACCAACCATATCTTTGTACATCAAAAAGAAAATCAAACAAATGTGTGAAGATCAAGGAGTCTTCCATCTGTTCTAATTACGAGATCTATTCTAATTAAGAGTTATGGGTATGTTTATTCTAATTAAGAGTTATGGGTATGTTTTTTCCACAGAAATTTGGTAATATAAATTTATATGAATTAAATTTATATAAAAAAATTTGGACATTTCAAGTGTATAATTATATAGAAATAATCATTTAAATCTATGAATCCAACAATTTTTTACTAGATTTTAGAATAAATATCTAAAAAAAATCATCATTTCTTTTAAAAAAAATTCATAGCATTTCAAAAGTTTAACCTACTTTTTAATGATATAAAGTTCGCTCATTTTTTAAAGTTTTTTTTAAGATTTTTTCTGGAATTTTTAGTGCGGGACATCAAAGAGGAAAACAAATAATTTACGGGTCAAGCTTGCGTTAGGTTCGGGGTCAGTGATTACGTGGGGATTTAAAAGATAGGCTGACGAAACCCTATTGAAATAGCCCCCATATCGATGGAAAATTTGGTATTCGATTTGGAAGCGATTCGATCTTGTATGACATTTGCAATTCATGTGATATCAGACGCAGTACTTTCTTTCATTCTCGGATTGGATTGCCCGCATAATCTTGTAGCAATCCAAGTAGTTTTGGATACGCACCTCCGCAACTAGGGTTATATTTTTGGGATTTTGTGCATATGAGGATTCGTGTTTGAGCACGCAAGATCTGGGATGGTTTTCTGTGTCCAATTGTTTGTCATATTAAAAAATGGCCTCAAGGTGATTCCACGAAATATCTGTGCAATATATCTCGAAATTATCTTCAATCTCAGCCGTCATGGAAGCCTGATTACACGGTAGGGATTTTAGTCAACTCCACCGTCATAAAACCGCAGCTTGTTTTAAGCGATTTCTGCATCCTTGAACTTATCAGATCGTGTCATAAACGCATGAATTCAGCTTGCCGACGAGAGATTTTGATTTTTTTTTGTTTCAACTGTTAGTACTGTTCACGGCCGCCGAAATTCCTATAGGCATTGCTCGGATCAGAACAGATTGTTTGTTTAAGGCCACTGTGGGCACCGTTGTGGAGTAAGATTTAATGGGCAGGAAAGGATTGGAAGATTCACAGTCGAAAACAGAGCAGAGCATGCCTTCGACTTCAGATCATTCCAGCGAAGAGGGAGAGACCACTTCCCAGCTTCATGTGCTGGCCGTGGACGACAGCATTATAGATCGAAAAGTCATCGAAAAGCTATTGCAGAACTCCTGTTACAAAGGTAATATTTTGTTCGGACTGGGATTGATCATTGTATTATAGTTATTTTGAGGATTTTATATATATTAGAAGGCATTTTAGAGATTTCAAAGCTTATTTTGTATGTGTGTATGACTGCAGTAACCACAATGGATAGCGGGAAAAGGGCTCTGGAGTTTCTGGAATTAGGGGACGATCAAAACGTTGTAAACGTAAGTAGCTGAAAGCTGTAGCCTAATTAATTAATGTGTTTCTGAATATATTAGTGCTCGTGAGAATCGTAATATCATGTAGTATACAGCGATATAGTTGTTGAATAGATCGGCTTCTTCTATCTCATATAGTCCAGCATGTCGTTTCTTATTCAGGACCTTCAGGTGAATATGATAATCACGGACTACTGTATGCCAGGAATGTCTGGCCACGATTTGCTAAAAAGAGTAAAGGTACTTTTAATATTTTCAAACATTTCGGGATAGAAAGTTTTGTTCATTAATTTTGAGCGGATAATGAGTGACATGATTTTTTTACAAAATCTATAGGAATCATCAAAGCTCAAGGAGATTCCTGTGGTTGTCATGTCGTCTGAGAACGAGGCTTCTCGAAAGCGCAGGTCAAAAGCTACCAATTGCATACTAGATGTTCTTGTTTTTAATGCATGTAAACAGTACAATTTTATAATCTTTTACATGATTATATACTTACGGGGGTCTGTAAACTGAACAGATGTTTGGACGAAGGCGCAGAAGAGTTCATAATGAAGCCCGTACAGATCTCAGATGTAAAACGACTAAAGAATTATATATGTAGAGTTCCCAAGGAAGGGCTTCGATTTGAGATCTAGGCGATCACTATCAATATACATTATACATATAAAAAAGCAATTTTGGAAATTGGGACTTACAAGAATATAATCAATTTTGTTGCGACAAAAATGTAGTTTATTATTTTGAAAGGCATATACCTATTGGAGATGGGCACAATTAATCATCTTTTATTAAGCCGAGCAAAATTCTAATCTGATGACTAATAATTAAAAATGCTGGAATATTCTTAGTCGTCCTTCGAAATCAATGAATGCGATTTACTCTTCATAACTTCCTTGTATTTTTGAATGCATAAGTTAACCTGTTTACTTTTAAACATTTACCTAATCACATTAAGAAATTACTGTACCACCATATGATTGCCACGTTTAACTGATTAACCTTTGAAATTACCACATTTAAGATTAACTTTTGGATTTCCTCAACTCTATATGCATGTCATCACCAACCGTAACACCAACCACACATAAGGACACCACGTCAGCAGCCACAACCCATGACCCATAAAAAGGCAGTATCATATCCGTATGTGAAAGGAAAAACGGTTCCAGGGGCAACTGTCAAGGCATGGAAAACAGGTGGCCAACAGTGGACGTGCTAACGGCCTGTTGCTGGCCTTTTTTCCGAAAAGAGTAGGGGAAAATTGGAAACCTGGTCGCCTGTAGCTTTAAAAAGATTCAAGAACGAAGAAGTTAAAAGGACTAAAAAAGGAAGAATAAATGCAGAGGAGGAAGTCACAGTTGCACGTAGGAGCATGCGCCCCAGAACAGAGCAGGTACACAGGACACCTATCTCCCCATACTCCTATGGTTACAGAGAGGGAGTAAGATACTTGTCTCTCTCTTCTTTACTCATTAAGTTGGGGTTTTTTTTACCACACTAAAGGTGGTCATTAAGTTGGGGTTTTTGACCATACTAAAAGGTGTAGTGAAATTTAAAAGAATTATTAAAATTGTAGATATCAGTTATTGAAATTGTATTATATATATGTTTTAATTTATTTATATATTTAAAAATATAATTTAAATAATAAAAATTTATATTTTTATCAATCAATATTATTTTGATGATAATTGTTTATAAAAAAATATATATAAATATATAGATTTACATTTTTTTAATTTTTTTTTCACTATCTTGTATGAATACTTCTAACCAGTTGATGTCCTAAAAACTTTTAGGCAGAGTTTTGTCAAGGGTGTTTTTCAATTTGCTAACTTAAGGCAGTTGATGTGGATCATGACATAATTTGTGCTCGATGTTTTACATTTATATTACACTTGTCAATATCAGTTTTGTTTTGCACAAGTGCCATGAATTGAATTATGAATTATATGAAATTATTGTAGATTTTTCTTCAAATTCAAGGGTACCTGGGTTCAAACATTTGCCTTCCCTTTTCCGCAGCCTTCACATTTATATTACAATATCAGTTTTGTTTTGCACAAGCGCCATGAATTACAATGAAATTATTGTACGGAAAATAATATTAAAATTTTGATGACGTAGAAATGGCTTAAAGTTTTTTCAAACCTCTACATTTTTATCATTCAAAGATTTTCAATATGAAAAATGGCACTAATAATTAAGTCGGTTATGATATTTTTGAGCCCGTCGAGAATGTGATCAACTAAAGCAAAGTTAAAATTAATTTCCTATTTTTTATATTTATTAAAAAATATTCATTAATTAAATATATTATTTTTATAAAGATAATTTTATTATCATTTCAAAATTTAAACTCGCACAATTACATAATTAAATTTTTTTATTTTATATTATTTTATTTTATTATATTTTTCACATTTTTAAATTATAGTATTGAATTACATATATCAAGTATCTTTAATAATGTGATTATGTCATTATATTATTTAAGTGTAAGTTAGGATTAATATATGTGTGAATTAAAATAGCAATATTAATAATATGGTTGACAATGTTTAACCATGGTTTACAATATTTGACTATGATTGTCTATACTTAACAATGATTGACTATGTCTAACCATGGTTGACTATGGTTGACCTTGGTCAACTATTATGGTTGACCATTTTTTATTATGGTTGACTATTATAGTTGACCATCTTTTACTATTAATTGACCATGGTTGATTAATATTTGATCATCTTTGACTATGGTTTATCATGGTTGATTATGTTTAACTATGTTTGATAATGTTTGAAGATGGTTGACCATGTTTAATGATGGTTGGCCCTATTTGACGATGATTAATAATGGTTGACCATGTTTAATGATGTTTGACAATAGTTTACCATGTTTGACGATGGTTGACTTTAGTTGACCATGGTTTACTGTGGTTTATTATAGTTGACTATGATTGACCATATTTGACTACTTGATTATAGTTGACCATGTTTGACTATGGTTGACCAGAGTTGACATTGTTCAACCACTTTTTACCATGTTTAACTATTGTTGACCATGGTTGTCTATGTTTAATTGTGGTTCACCATCTTTAGCTATTGTTGAATATGGTTTTGTAATCATACCTTTGTACTTCTTTAGTTCGCATTAACTATAGAGGTATTATAGAAATGTTTTTGTTAGTTTCCAAATGTCAACTTTGGTTCACATTGTGTTAGAGAAGCATTACTTTTCCCCTTGGAAATACACTATTCAATCAAATCTTTATATAAGTATATGTCACGTTGTGATATCTCGAAGTTATAATATGATTTTTGCTATAACATATTTTGAGAGCAATAATATAAGGGTTTATGTTTGAGTTTGACAATATATTTGAATTTATTATTATAGCATATTCTAACACTTCAACAATGATAATTTAAGAAATTGACTTAAATACGTCATATTCTAACATTTTATAAGTAACAATATGATTGATTTCAATGCAATGTCATCTTGCCACATTTCAAGGGTAACAATTTAAGATGTTATGCCTAAAGTTGGTACTATAGTTGAATTTCAATATTATGTGGCCTTGCGACATTTAAAGAATAAGAATTTAAAAAGTTGACCTCAATATTATGAAACATTGTGACATTTCAAAAATAATACTACATGTGACT
>ML779737.1:239601-267799 GCA_009831015.1 Picea engelmannii
CATTGGGAGGGTGAGCATTTGTATCATTCTATACTCTTAGTGAGAAGTGATGTCTTCGTCAGATAAAGAGGATTTTATTTCCAAGGCATCAACAAATTGTCCGCATACCTCTTCTTTTGGGACTAGAAAATGTCATGAGAATGCTTGTAATGCAAATGAGTTGTTGTATTTTTCAGCTAGTCATAAGTTTGATCATAGTTCAAGCAATGTTATTCAACATGTTCCTCAGGAAATTCCTAAATAAGAGGACTTTGAAGGCACTGGTGATAAAGAGGAGGAATATGATGGTGATCAATCGATTCAATAGTTTAATAGTAATAAAAATAATAAAAATGTAGGTCGAAGTGGAGACTATGATCAACATTTAAATAATTGGTATGACAATTCTCCTCCAAGTGAATATTTTCAAGGGACTCATGGAGATTTCCAAGGAACCAATGAATAAGATAAAGAATTTCCCTCAAGTGGCAATTTTAAAAGTAGTGAAGATGATCATGACAATGGTGGACACTCTTTCCCGAGTGGGGAATTTAAAGGAAACAATGTTGGTGATGATTATTTTCCTCCAAGTGAGGATTTTGAGGGTATTGATGAAGATTTTCCTCCAAGTGAGGATTTACAAGGATCTAATGAGGATTATGAATAATTACCCCCAAGTGGGGATTTTAAAATTAGTGATGATGATTATGGAAATGGTGGACACTCTTTCCCGAGCGGGGAATTTAAAGAAAGAAATTTTGGTGATGATGATTTTCCTCCAAGTGAGGATTTTTAAGGTACTAATGAGGATGATGAAGATTTTCCTTCAAGTGAGGATTTTCAAGGAAGTAATTGGGATGATGAAGAATTTCCCTCAAGTGGGGATTTTCAAAGTAGTGAAGATGATTATGCCATTGGTGGACACTCTTTCCCAAGTGGGAAATTTGAAGGAAACAATGTTGATGATGATGATTTTCCTCCAAGTGAGGATTTTCAAGATATTGATAAAGATTTTAAAGGCACTAAGTAGGATAATGAATAATTCCCCTCAAGTGGGGATTTTGAAACCAGTGAAGATGATTATGTCAATGGTGGACGCAATGTTGATGATGATTTTCCTCCAAATGAGGATTTTCAAGGTACCCGTTGTAATCTAAGGGAAAGTAGAGAGTGTTACTAGTAGAACCTGACATAGCCATTATAGAGATGCATACACATAAACATATAGACATACATAAGTAATGAGATCCCAAAGAAGGGTCATTTTATTATATGATAGAAAGTACAACACAATTACATATATCCTCTCCCATGAAGTTATCTGGGCCTTCATGTGCTTATCTGTTTATACCTCTAAAAGGCAATTGTAACTTCTTAACTTCATGGGTTGATCGATTAGTAGACACTCTGACAAAATTCTACTTCTAACTATGTTGGTGGACCGAAAAGTATAATTCGATCGTCAGGTATAGTGGACATGGTTGACTAGCCCCTACAAAATATCCCCCCACCTCAATTTCTTACTCGTCCCGAGAAAGAGGGGGCTATACAAAATAAATTTTTTTCTCATATTTTGATTTACAAAATTACAATAGATGAAGAAGTATAGATTGAGAAAGAGAGAGAAGTATGTAATAAGAAGAGATAAGATCTTTATTCATCCAACCAACTCAAGGTTCTAATTCTATCTGAGTTGTTGTGCATGTAGTTCCTTTGCTAGCTTCGTCAATTTCCCTACTCTTTTCACTTTATGTGCTGACTTTGAAGGTTGTCTGAATAATACTGGGAGCTGAATTATTTATTCGTTGGATGAAGTCACACCAAGTGTTGATTACCTACTGAGCTTCGCTATTTAGAATCTTTGACTAGGTGATCACCTCAACTTTCTTTTCTAAAGTTGTTGTCTGAGAGGTGCCCGATTATTGATCCAATTGATTCTCTGTACTCTACATTCTCTCGATTAAATGGATCATGTGACCGACTACCTGATTTGTTTCTAGCTACACTTCATGTCCCTATTTCTGCCATTCTTGCTCGTGTTGTGATAATTGTTGTTCAACTACTTTTTCTTTTTCTAATTGTACGGTAAGGGATTATTTTACTTTGTTATCCGTGGTCGATTTCCTTGATCATTATATACTATCGACCGTAGCCCTTTGTACCCTACATTAACTGAATGCTTCTGCAAAGTGAGTCGACCAATCATGTACCACTGAGTCGAGTGTGTTGGATTCTTTGGTTAATTTATGAACATGTTGCATGAATCTTTTAAAATTTTGTTGTTCCACTTATATTACCATATTTATTTGTTCTTTGGTTTTCCGCCCTTCTTTAAGTACTAGGTCACATTGTTGCTCGACTTTTTCTTTTTCTTTCTTTAGTATCTTTACTTGTTGTCGGTAATTTGTAATGCTTTCGATCATTACGTCGATCGGTTCGTTGAAGTGGTCTAAGGGGTTGTGTACCTATGATATCTTCTATATCCCTTCATGCAGTGTAATTTCTTCTCTACATTCTTTCAAGATATCCCTTTGTTCTTGTTTTAGTCATTTAACCTGAATTCCTTATTTCAACACCTTCTTCCATCTTCTTGTTGATTCTTTGGAGATGGCTCCATGTAAGTTGAACAAATGTTTGTTGGAGATGGTGGTTGGGTTGAATGAGGATTCAACCGATGATCCTAGTGGAGTCGCTCTTCCATTCATTTTGATGGTGATAATGGAAGGATTCCCTTTGTTTTGTTTATCTGCGTACTTAGGTGTTTGACCATCTTTTGTGTCTGCTTGTGTTTTCAGGATGTTTTTTTTCACTTGCTTCATTTTTTTCATTTTCCTTTTGCTGGGTGTTTTGTTCGTTCATTTTTTCTTTGTCTTGATTCTTTGGCTTTTCTACATTAATCTGCTCTGTTTCTGGGAGATATATCTATGGTAAAGGTTTTTCATTCACCAGTTTTTTGGCATTATCCACTTAAGTGCTTGGAGTGTCTTTTTATTTCCCTACATCCTTATCATTTTGGTTAATCTCAACATGACATGTTTCAACTGAGCACATGAATTATTCTTCCTGATATGATTCCTCAAACAGATGGGTTTCCTATTGTTGTATTAGGATGGTCGGTTCACTGACTTGTATTTCTTCTACTGGCTATGGACCAATTCTGTGTCGATTTTTTCGATTGACTCCTGCTGCTTGATGTCAATAGTTTCTATCTCGACATCATCCATCTCAATTGGTATATTTGACTATGTGGCTTTGCATGATTCATTGATAATGATTTTGCTCTTCCTTTTCTTTGCAAGTCCTTCTTTTATAACTAGGACTTGTTCTGAAGGGGGTGACTCCTTGGTGAGGTTGATCGCTGCATCAGGTGTTCTTTTCTTTCTTGTTGTTGTAATATTGTGGACTACAATGAAATTCATAGAGAGGATACATTATAATCATAACATACACATACTCACGAACAAAGAGAGTACTTGGGAAGGTAATCGAATCCACAGTTTATTCCTTATTCATGAGTGTAAATACATATGAGAGATGGTTGTAGCAGTTGTACCTACTCCAACTAATCATTTATTAAGATCCTTTATGTTACATCATTGTACTTACTTACTTATTTATCCTTATTACATACATATATCTATATTTACTTATGTCTTAAAGCATGATAGCTATTACAAGGACCTAAGAGGGCTCCCAACATCTCCCCCACACTCAATTCCTTACTTGTCTTGAGCAAGTGTGCACCAATATTTTGGGTTTCTGTTGCTACAAAAGTATCCTCATTGTGTACCACCTATTCATACCAGTATGTATAAGTAACTCAGTCACAACAACTTCCAGATAGATAGGGTGATAGATGTATACAAGGTTTACTCTGATTAGTCTCTAATGTATCTAAGTGACTATACATTACAGGTCCCATCTTGCTAAGTTGGTCGTTCAATTCAGAACTAGACTTCTCACGCGCTCTGTTATGATGTCGCTCTCTCGGAGGATTCGTTATAAGGGATCAATAAGGGTCTGTGCCATCAACCACTCATACCATTCCTTTGTTTTGATGACCCAAAAATCTATGCCACATCTCTTGTAATCAGGGGATCGATCAATTCGATGTTCTCGTCATCATATTTTCTTTAAGCACTTTGTGTGTGTAAAACGTCTCTCTTGAATTCCATCGACGACTGCCAACATGATCATCATTAATGCTCAATATTTTATTGCTTTGATTTTCTCATCAAATTCAATGTGCTTCTTTATGCTTTTCTACTCTATGAAAATATATGGAGTTTGCATTTGATATATGAAGGAGGACTTGACTAACTTGACTCTACTATGACTCTTTCACTGTTAATAAAATACAAAATATTTTTTCTACGTAGGGATTGACTTCATTTTTTCGACTGGATATCGACTTATGTCGGTGAGAGACTGATCGAACTCATATTACAATGGTGGATGGGAGTTCCTACCTTTGAAATATGCACGTTTAACCCCTCCTTTCTGTTGACATTATTTTTGACTCAATTCACGCAACGACATATTTATTTTTTCTTTATTTCCAACTCATCTTGATTACAGACTAAAGACTCAACTATAAGTAGCGTCGAATTGACTTGACTAACTCAGAATTGACTTGATTATGGGTCGAATCAACTGTTATCCTTCATATAATACTCACCTTTCACAAAATTGAGAGTTCCTAACACTCTTATGCTATTACCATGGGATTCATGTTTCTCTTTATAATATGTATCTTGTGCCATGTGTATTTGACAATATTCATCCATATTTTCAAGTCAAAAATGTTATCCAAGTATTTGAACCAGGCCATGATGCAATTGGTTTCGTTGGTCGGTTGTTTTCTTCAATGTTAAGATCAAGGGTTGACACATAATATTCACATATATTGTTTTTGTCTTTGTATTGATTCAGTGTTTTATCTATTTGATAGTGGCATCGTGCTTCTCTCCTCTTACTTTGAGTACGTAATTACATTTTCTAGTTGGGTCAACAACTAGTCAAATTTATTATCGATTGTTCAATGCACATATTCCCCTTCTATCCAACTTCCCCCATTCTTAGTTGATTCTCTGTCAACGTCGACCGACTGGTATGGTTGATTCAGTTGTAATTCCACACCATCTTTGAAAATAACTACTGTAATATATTGAAATATGCTCCCTTCTTCTTTGAGAGTATTTCATCGATGATCTATTAATTTATTGTGTGTTGAATTGTGTCATATTTCACTTTCTACACAATGAGTTCTTCCATGATCAATGCCCTCATGTAGTTGACTTGGTCGATTTCCTATTGATCTTATATTCAACTGTAAGTCAGAATACTAACTAGTCGAAAGGATGGATTTCTTGTCATTCTTTGTCAAAGGTTGTGTCCTTGGTCGACCATGTCACTCCAATAAATTCTCACATCAAATCTTTACACAACTCAAATTGATATAATTATTATCACATGAACACCTCTATCGATGAAATAAAAATTCGAGTGTGCTAAAGAGTTGTGTCTCTCTGGTAAATATTTTGGTTTTACAACGTATTCCTTCTCCGATGCATAATATATATGTAATGTACCAAAAAAAATCACAATAAAAAAAAAAAACTTACTTGTACATTTATCCTTGAAAACTTTCGAGATCTCAAGCAAGTAAGATTTCTGTCAGAAGGCTTGAGTCTGAGGGTTTGTTAGAGTCCTTACTGTCTTCTATTGTCCTTACCATTCAACTTAAGTTTTCTAATCGACGATATAATGAGTATTTATTCATCACTTCAATGTTTAACTAAGATCCTGAAATTTATAATTACTCCCTTATCTGCTAGTACCTATAACGCTACCAAAGTCTTAACAATACAAGCAACTTTGGGGTTTTTATGACCAAAACCCTACATAGAAAAAATTACCCTCTGTTTGCAATACAATCGACTTGTAAAATGGTATGTTACTTCCATACCTCTATCCGGGATGAAGACTCTCCAACGTTCTTTTACCAGTCCATTCATTATGTTATTAGAGTGGTTCCCATAACAATAAGTTTCTTCTAGGTTCCTACAGTTTGTGAAACATAACAGAGGTTAATCGGGTTTTGGCGATTATAAGTGCCGAAAACAAAATGAAATAAAGGGGCCATACCATTTCCCAAAATGCGAAAATGCAGGAGGACTGTGGACCTGGTACTTCAGGGTTTCGGGGTTCGAGATTCCATGTTTGGAAGTGTCAAACATTAACACACCACAACCTCCGAAAGGTGAAAAAGGAAAATGGGACCCCCCCATAAGGGTTTCGGGGTTCGGGACTTCATGAGTTCAGGTACCCAAACAACAACATAAACAAACTTCCGAAAATTGTGAAAGGTGACCAGGGTATTGGGATTTCGGGGTTCGGGATCCACACACCACAACTCCCGAAATCGCAAAAAAGGTAGGTGGGACCAACACTTCGGAGTCTTCGGGGTTCGGGACTTCACGTGTTCAAGTGCCCCAACATTTCATGTAACAAACCTATGAAATGCGAAAATGAAAAAGGTGAGACCCGCATTTCAGAATTTCGGGGTTCGAGGTTTCGCGGTTTTCATAGCCAAACATCCAACATACAACAATTCCCGAAATTGTGAAAAGAAAAGAACATGGAACTAACATTTTAGGATTTCGGAATTTGGGGTTTCAAGATTTCAAATGCCAAACAACAGTACACAACAATTCCTGAATTCTGAAAGGTGAAAGGGTTTGGAACCAACACTTTGGGATTTCGAGATTCGGGGTTTCAAGTTTTCAGGTTTTCAAATGTCAAACAACAGCACACTACAATTCCCGAATTCCAAAAGGCGAAAGGGTGTGAGACCAACACTTCGGGATTTCAGGATTCGGGGTTTCTGGGTTTCAAATGTTAAACAACAACACACTATAATTCCTAAATTCCGAAAGGTGAAAGTGTGTGAGACCAACACTTCGGGATTTTGGGATTCGGGGTTTTGAGATTTCAAATGTCAAACAACAACACACTGCAATTCCCTAATTCCAAAAGGCAAAGGGGTGTGAGACCAACACTTCGGGATTTCGGGATTCGGGGTTTCGGGGTTTCAAGTGCCAAACATCCAACATAAACACACTTCCAACAAAAATGCGAAAGAAGTGAAGGTGGGACCCGCATTTTGGGGTTTTGAGGTTCAGAACTTCAAGATTTCAAGTGCCCCAAACCTCTCATGTAACCAACCTATGAAATGTGAATAGTGGAAGCTTCAGGGTTTCAGGGTTCGGAACTTCATGAGTTCAAAATCCATACATCAAAATACATGAACCTCTGCAAGGCGAAAAGGAATTTGGACTCAGTGTTCCTGTTGAAAAAAAAATTCAGGTAATAATTCAATCAAAACGCAAGGAAGAGAGTACTCTGCTTCTACTGTAACTCTTCACACTTATTTTCATCACTCCCTGACCTTTATCCTTTGTGGGTACTCTTGATTTTCATTTTTTGGGAGAACTCTTACTTTCGTTTCAGGGAGATTGAAGGTGTAGAAGGATAAGATATACCTTTACCTCACAGAATTCCAAAGGCCTAAGGACTTAGGAATTTTACACGCACAGAAGGGCACAAAGGATAAAATTTTCTGTATAAGGTAAATTTTATAATATCCACTTAGAGCCCTTTTTTAAATCAATGCATTAAACATCAACAGTACTAGATCTGTGCATCTATGTAAACACATGGTTAAGAATATCATTCCATCATAGATTGGTCATTAATAATGATGTTCCGAGGGATCTGAGTTTTGGTTTCCCGGGGGTTTATCTACAGAGAGGATCTGCCTCATTGTCGTTAATATCCTCTTTCCATAGAAATATAATTACAGGTGTTCTTCACATATATTCCCCATAACAAACAAAAATGGAAAAATGTTACAGTTCCAATTTAATCAATACAATGCATCAGAAAAATCATTCATACAGAGAGTGGACATCATTCTAGTTCAGATTTAATAAGACATCGAAATAAAAACATAGTCATTCATAATAGAGAGGGGTACATCAACATATCTAAATCCAATCCGTGGGAAGACAAAGGGAACAACCACATTCCTCCCAACCGTAGAACAGGGAAGCCAAAGTCACTTGCCCAATTCACCCCCTAACCTGACCATGAATCCATGAGGGTGAACTTGGAAACTCCTCCTCAGCAATGTCCTTCAATTCCAGTAGTTCTCCTCTTGCCTGATGCTTACTCAACATTGTTCATAACAACAAGACAATTATGTTTCAGTAGGCCCCTCTTGCCTCACACTCAATCCGCAGTGTTCATAATAGCAAGAGAGCTCAGGAATCCTTTCCCCAACATACTTGGCAGTGTCCTGCCTCCTCGCATATGCTATATATCCATTTTCTTTGCCCAAGTCTTTTCCCTCCTTTGGGGATTTTCGTAGATTTATTAATCCCCGACTTTCAGAGGCTTCCAGTGGCCAAATCTATGATTTTCCACTTGTAATCATCAGCCCAAAGGCAGTTCCAAATTGTTCCCCACTCATGGAGTCATGGTCAGCTGATTTTTAACATGGCTATTCCATTTGTCCTCCTGCAGTTAATATAATTATTCTTTTCTGATACAAGTGTCATAGTCAAATAGTTAGTTGAGTCCAAAGAGATATCTACCCAACAGTCACAATAATTAATTACAATTATTAAATTCGAAATTCGAAATTGCCATAAATGGAAAAAAATTTCCATATTCGAATTTTCCAAAAACGGAAATAAATTTCCAGCAAACAAAAATAAAAAATATTTATTTTGGGGGGATGTCACATCCTTTCCCCCTTCAGTAAAACACTGTCCTCAATGTTCATACCTTTCCTGGAACAGGATTTATTGAGATTTCCGCAAATCTCCCTCCAATTCCCAAGTGGCCTCCTCGGGACTAAAGTTCTTCCATTGCACCTTTACCTGAGCGACGACTCTGTTCCGAAGTGTTATTTCTCTTTGGTCCAGAATGCGTAGGGGTTCCACGTGGAACTCACCCTCGAGTTCCACCTGCACCAAGTTCCAATCAATCATATGAGTAGGGTCATGAATATACTTTTTCAACAAAGAAACATGAAATACATTATGAATTCTTAGATTAGCTGGAACTACAAGTTGATATGCTATGGGTCCAATTCAAGCTAGTATCTTGAAGTGCCCACAAAACCTGGGTGTTGGCTTGGCATAGTTCCCCAACTTCAACGAGCTTTTTTGGACTTTAACCTTCAAATAAAAATGGTCTCCCACTTGAAATTCCAAGTGTCTTCTTTTTTGATCTGCATAACTCTTATGTCTGTCCTATGCTTCTTTCAAGTTCTATTGTACTTTCTTTACCATGTTCTCCATTTCTTGGAGCATCTCTGGTCCAACCATGAGTCTGTCAGCTGGGTTATCCCAGCTAATTGGAGTTGTACACTTTTTGTCGTACAATATTTTGAAGGGGCTCAACTTAGCCGAAGTTTGGTACCCATTGTTATATGGAAATTCTACCAAGTGTAGGTAGTCTTCCCACTTGTTCGGATTTTTTCTTACATATATGCGGAGCATATCATCTATGTTTTGATTTGTCCTTTTGTTCTGTCCATCTGTTTGTGGATTATAACTCGTACTGAAATTCAAATTAGTATTTATCCCTGCAAACAATTCCTTCCAAAAAATGGATGTGAATTTTATGTCTCTATCTGAAATCACCATTTTAGGAATACCATGCAGTCTAAAAATTTCTTTCATGAATATTTCAGCAATGTTAATAGCTTTAAAAGTATACTTTACAGGAATAAAGTGTGTAGACTTACTGAGTTTATCGATTACAACCATGATTGAATCATTCTATTTCTGAGTTTTAGGAAAACCTGTTATAAAGTCTAGTGATATGGTCTCCCATTTCCATTCTAGTACTAGTAATGGTTGTAATAAGCTGGTTGGATGCTGGTGTTCGACCTTAACCTGTTGATAATCTTGGCACCTAGCCAAGTACTCTATTGTTTCTCCCTTCATACTAGGCCAGTAAAATAGTTTTCTGAGTGTTGTTATTGTTTTCTGGTAACCTAGATGGCCAAAATAAGGTTTCTTATGCACTTCGTCTAAAATAGTTAATTTTAGCTCTGCTGAATCTGGTATGTAAAGTCTGTTTTTAAATCTTAATAGTCCTTTCTTGTCAATACTTATATCTGGTTTATCTGAGTTTGCGATACTATTTTGAAATTATGCCATTATCTTAGTGTAATTTCCATCATTGATACCTGGCGTCCATATTCTTTGTTCCAGATCACTTTCTGCCCTGTTGAGGTTTATCTCAAATAACCATGGATTTTGTGGCTTAAAGCATCTGCTACTTTATTTCCCTTACCGTTGATATGTCTGACCTCGAATTCCAATTCGCTCAGGAAGGCTAGCCACCTTGCTTGTCTTGCATTAAGGTCTGGTTGATTAAACAGATATTTCACCCCACTATTATCCGTCAATAGTAAGAATTTTATGCCCATTAAATAGTGTCGCCACATTTTTAAGGCATGTATTACTGTTGCCAATTCCAATTCATGAGTGACATAATTTCACTCGTGTTCCTTTAATTTCTGGGACTCGTAACAAATCACGTGCCCTTCCTAAGTTAGAACACCACCTAGTCCCTCTTTACTTGCATCAACGCATACTGTGAAGTCTTTATCTGGGTATGCCACCTTCAAGATGGGCGTCGATGTCAATAATTCTTTTAGCTTGTTAAAACTGTCTTGACTCTTTTGCGACCAGTTAAACTTGGTCCCTTTCTTTTGTAATGATGTGATAGGGTAGGCTATCTTGGAGAACCCTTCTATAAATATGCGATAATATTCGGTGATTCCCATGAATGACCGGATATCTGCCACATCCTTAGGCACTGGCCATTCCATAATGGCTTTTATCTTTTCCGGGTCTACGGCAATACCTTCCGAGAAAATGAGATGTCCTAAATATTGTATTTCTTTTTGATAAAAATCACATTTGTCGAATTTTGCGTATAGTTTGTGTTTCCTTAGTGTTTGCAAAACTATTTGTAAGTGTTCATCATGTTCCTCCTCCATTTTAGAATAGACCAGAATATCGTCGATAAATACTACTACGAACTTGTCTAAGTACTGGCTGAAAATGATGTTCATTAAGCACATAAATGTGGCTGGTGCATTAGTGAGTCCGAAAGGTATGACTATAAACTCGTAGTGTCTGTATCTTTTTCGAAAAGATTCTTTGTTTATGTCCTAGTCCTTTATCCTAACTTGATGATAAACGGATCATAAATCCAATTTTGAGAAGATCTTGGCCCCACCAACTTGATCGAACAAATCATTTATCCTGGGTAAGGGGTATTTGTTCTTAATGGTCACTTTGTTCAGTTGTCTATAATCGATACATAGTCTTAGAGTACCATCTTTCTTTTTCACAAAGAGGACTGGTGCTCCCCATGGCGAGACACTTGGTCTGATATACTCTTTATCCAACAATTCCTGTAATTGTATTTTTAATTTTGTCAGTTATGGTAGACTCATTTGGTAGGGTTCTTTTGAGATAGCGATTGATATGGGTAGTAAGTCTATGGAGAAATCTATTTCTCCCCTAGGAGGAAATTCCGGTATCTCATCAACAAACATGTCTCTGAATTCACGTAGGACAGTAAAGTCTTCTAACTTGGGCTTATCTTCTTTTTCTAATAGATTCGTTACTTGGATGGCATAAACTTGACATCCCTTTCTAATACATTTCTTGAATTGCATCACTGAAACTTGTCTGACTGACACAGGTTTTGGTATGCCTTGGGCTGTTCTAATAGTGCCAAAATTATCATTATAGCTAAGTATCTGTGTATAACAATCTAGTACTGCTTTGTGTTGTTCCAACCAATCCATCCCAATAATCATATCATAAGACCATAGTGGTAGGATGTTCAGATTGTTCCTTATCTTTTGACCATCTAAGTTGAACTCAAGGTCTGAAATAAAGTTAACTACCTTTCTTTTTGCACCTGTTGCTAGTTGTACAAGCCAAGATTTTTCGTTCTTTTGTTTCTTAAGTTTATTCGACTCTACTACATCTTAATGTAGCTCTAGGGTCAATTAAAATAGAAATTCGAGTGTCATGGATTTTACCTTCAACTTCTACCACCGAGGAATGGTGGTTAGCTTGTCGACCATCTATGGCTGCATTTATCCGATGCAGACTTCTGCCCATGTCACCCAATGTCGAGGCTTCCTGCAAATTGTGAACAACAGTTCTGTTTGATGCAATTAAGCGTGGATAGTTCCTCCTTAGATGAGGCTCTCCACACTCCCAACACTTCAATGGCTTGCAAGAGTTGTCCCCAAACTTCTTCGTTCCCAAGTTTACTGGTTTACCGCTACCTTATGTATTTAGATGATTGGAGTGAAATTCCTTCCTTGGGAGATGTTTTGTTGTATTCCGAGAAGGAGCTAGTTGGTATCCCTTCTTCCGCTAGTTTATTCCATCTTGCTTCTTATCCTTCCAGGTATTGGGAAACTCTACCCGCTGTTTATACTGGTCATAGAAAATTCATGCTTTCCTGAATGCCTCGCTCAAGGATTTGGGGTTGTCAAACTCAAATATGTCCCTGTAGGACTGTGGTAAATAGCTTAAGAATCACTGGATTTTTACCTTATCCTCCCGGATGTATGGTATGAACCTTAGTAGTTCCAAAAATTTATTTATAAGGTCCTCCATCGTCATTTGCCTGAGTCGTAAATCATAAAATTCTTTTGTCTTCATTTCATAATAGCTTTCAGAAAGGTATTGTTTCTTGAAATACTTCTTGAAGTTAGACCATTCCAACTGTTTCTCCTTTAGGCCCTTGGCCAATTTCAGGTCCTGCCACCAAATGTTGGCCTCCCCCTTCAGATTGTAGATGGCCATTCTGACCTTCATGTTACTGGAATAGTTGTATATTTGGAAGTATTTTTTTATGTTCAACAACCATGCCTCGACTTCTTCTCTTGTCTTGGATTCTCCATCAAAAGTAGCTAGTTTAATCTTTTTAAATTCTCCTTCATGGTGGTCTGTCTGTTTTCCTTTTTTGTCTGGTATGGTTTTGTCTTCAGCTGAAGGTGTCCCTTCAGATGAACTTTCTCCTTTTTTTGTTTTCATACCAGAGTTCTTGGAGGCCTTCTTGTTGACCTCTTCCTCATGGTTATCATCTTTTGGGCTTTTCTTGGTTACTATACTACGCAACAGGACTTCATTTATCTCTTGTTGTTCCTGCTGTGCCTTCTTCAATTTTTCATTGTTGGCCTTAAAAACCTGTAGTTCAAAAATAAGGTTCCTCATTGTTTCCAACACCTCTGTGGGTGAGATTCCATCATTGTTCTGTCTTGGATCTCCAGGAGGTCCTTGTTGCGGATTCTCTTCCACCCTGATTTTTGCACCTTCTTGAGCTTCCATTAATCAACACAAAATGAAAAATATTTTTGTTTGTAATCCACAAGATTTATTAGTTTTTTCATAAATCAAAATATATACTAAGCAGTCAATGTGGCCCTGTTCAGGCCCCAGTCTTGTAACTTTTTCTTTGATACCATATGTAATGTACCAAAAAAAATCACCATAAAAAAAAAAAATTTACTTGTACATTTATCCTTGAAAAGTTTCGAGATCTCAAGCAAGTAAGCTTTCTGTTAGAAGGCTTGAGTCTCAGGGTTTGTTAGAGTCCTTATTGTCGTCGACTGACCTTACCATTCAACTTAAGTTTTATAATCGACGATATAATGAGTATTTACTCATCACTTCAATGTTTAACTAAGATCCTGAAATTTATAATTACTCCCTTATCTGCTAGTACCTATAACGCTACGAAAGTATTAACAATACAAGCAACTTTGGGGTTTTTATGACCAAAACCCTACACAGAAAAAATTACCCTCTGTTTGCAATAAAATCGACTTGTAAAATGGTCCGTTATTTCCATACCTCTATTCGGGATGAAGACTCTCCAACATTATTTTACCAGTCCATTCATTACATTATTAGAGTGGTTCCCATAACAATAAGTTTCTTCTAGGTTCCTACAGTTTGTGAAACATAACAGAGGTTAATCGAGTTTCGGTGATTATAAGTGTCGAACACAAAATGAAACAAAGGGGCCACACCATTTGCCAAAACGTGAAAATGCGAGAGGACTGTGGACGTGGTACTTCGGGGTTTCGGGGTTCAAGATTTCATGTTTGGAAGTGTCAAACATTGACACACCACAACCTCTGAAAGGTGAAAAAGGAAAATGGGACCCGCCCATTGGGGTTTCGGGGTTCGGGACTTCGTGAGTTGAAGTACCCAAACAACAACATAAACAAACTTCCGAAAATTGCGAAAGGTGACCAGCGTATCGGGATTTCGGGGTTAGGGGTCCACACACCACAACTCCAAAAATCGTGAAAAAGGTAGGTGGGACCAACACTTCAGGGTCTTCGGGGTTCGGGACTTCATGTGTTCAAGTGCCCCAACATCTCATGTAACAAACCTCCGAAATGCGAAAAGGAAAAAGGTGAGACCCACATTTCAGAATTTCGGGGTTCGGGGTTTCGCAGTTTTCATAGCCAAACATCCAACATACAACAATTCCCAAAATTGCAAAAAGAAAAGAACGTGGAACTAACATTTTGGGATTTCAAAATTCGGGGTTTTGGGATTTCAAATGCCAAACAATAGTACACAACAATTCTCAAATTCCGAAAGGTGAAAGGGTTTGGAACCAACACTTCAGGATTTTAGGATTCGGGGTTTCCGGGTTTCAAATGTCAAACAACAACAGTACACTACAATTTTTGAATTCTGAAAGGCGAAAGGGTGTGAGACCAACACTTCAGGATTTTTGAATTTGGGGTTTCGGGGTTTCAAATGTCAAACAACAACACACTACAATTCCCGATTTCCGAAAGGTGAAAGGGTCTGACACCAACACTTCGGGATTTCGGGATTCGGGGTTTCAGGATTTCAAATGTCAAACAACAACACACTACAATTCTCGAATTCTGAAAGGTGGAAGGGTGTGAGACCAACACTTCGGGATTTCAGGATTCAGGGTCTCAGGGTTTCAAGTGCCAAACATCCAACATAAACACACTTCCAACAAAAATGTGAAAGAAGAGAAGGTGGGACCCACATTTTGGGGTTTCGGAGTTTGAAACTTCAAGAGTTCAAGTGCCCCAAACCTCTCATGTAACCAACCTTCGAAATGCAAAAAGTGGAAGCTTCGGGGTTTCGGGGTTCAGAACTTCGTGAGTTCAAAATCCATACATCAATATACATGAACCTCTGAAAGATGAAAATGAAGTTGGACTAAGTGTTCCTGTTGAAAAATAAATTCAAGTAATAATTCAATAAAAACGCAAGTTAGAGAGTACTCTGCTTCTACTGTAACTCTTCACACTAATTTTCATCACTCCCTGACCTTTATCCTTTGTGGGTACTCTTGATTTTTCATTTTTTGGGAGAACTCTTACTTTCCTTTCTGGGAGACTGGAGGTGTAGAAGGATACGATATACCTGTACCTCATAGAATTCTGAAGGCCTAAGGACTTAGCAATTTTACATGCACAGAAGGGCACAAAGGATAATTTTTTTTGTATAAAGTAAATTCTATAATATCCACTTAGAGCCCTTTTTTAAATCAATGCATTAAACACCAACAATACTAGATCTATGCATCTACATAAATACATGGTTAAGAATATCATTCCATCAGAGATTGGTCATTAATAATGATGTTCCGAGGGATCTGAGTTTTGTTTTCCTGGGGGTTTCTCTACAGAGAGGATCTGCCTCATTGTTGTTAATATCCTCTTTCCATAGAAATATAATTACAGATGTTCTTCACATATATTCCCCATAACAAACAAAAATGGAAAAACGTTACAGTTCCAATTTAATCAATACAATGCATTAGAAAAATCATTCAAACAGAGAGTGGACATCATTCCAGTTTGGATTTAATAAGACATCGAGATAAAAACATAGTCATTCATAATAGAGAGGAGTAAATCAACATATCTGAATCCAATCCGCGGGAAGACAAAGGGAACAACCATGTTCCTCCCAACTGTAGAACATGGAAGCCAAAGTCACTTGCTCGATTCACCCCCTAGCCTGACCATGAATCCATGAGGGAGAACTTGGAAACTCCTCCTCAGCAATGTCCTTCAATTCCAACAGTTCTCCTCTTGCCTCACACTTACTCAAGAGTGTTCACAACAACAAGACAATTCTTTTTCAGAAATCTCCTCTTGCCTCACACTCAATCTGTAGTGTTCATAATAGCAAGAGAGCTCAGGAATCCTTTCCCCAACATACTTGGTAGCGTCCTGCCTCCTCGCATATGCTATATATCCATTTTCTTTGCCCAGGTATTTTCCCTCCTTTGGGGATTTTCACAGATTTCTTAATCCCTAACTTTCAGGGGCTTCCAATGGCCAAATATCTGATTTTCCACTTGTAATCATCAGCCCAGAGGCAGTTCCAACTTGTTCCCCACTCATGGAGTCATGGTCAGCTGATTTTTAACATGGTTGTTCCATTTGTCCTCCTGCAGTTAACATAATTATTCTGTTGTGATACAAGTGTCATAGTCAAATATTTAGTTGAGTCCAAATAGATCTCTGCCCAACAGTCACAATAATTAAACAAAATTATTAAATTCAAAATTCAAAATTTCCATAAATGGAAAAAAATTTCTAGATTCGAATTTGCCAAAAACGGAAATAAATTTCCAACAAACAAAAATAAAAAATATTTATTTTCGGGGGATGTCACAATATACTACTTGTTTTCGATTTTCAAAATTATTCAATGGTTTCCTGTGTGTTTCCTATTCTTGTCGATGGAAAATTCTAGCAGATCGAGTGAAACCTCCTTCCTTTGTTACTTCATCTTGCATCTCCATCCTTCCTTGACAAATGGTCAGTTGCTTCAATCGGTTAGTCGGCCTGGTAAGTTCATATCCAGTCAGTCGGCCTAGTAAGTTTTGTATTTCAAATGGAAGGCTCATCGTACATATAGATTTTGTGTTGGCTCCACCAAAAAAAACCCTAGGTTTACAGCGCCATATCTGGTCAATAGATTTACATTAGGTCAATTATGTCTGGTCAACCAAATTTATCATGCTCACCTACAACATTAGAAGTCCTACTAGGCAGAAGAATTTCAACCTTCCTCCACAATAAAACCTTTTTAGCAGATAACATCAGGTCATTTATGTACCAACAGATCCACAACAATCCAGTTGGTCATTGAATTTGTCTCAATCACGAATTGAATTTGGAAACCATGTTGGCATAGATATCAGAGTGATGTGATCCCTGGTCGGTCAATTCCCTATGGAAGCATCTTCAATGACGCAATTGGTCTATCATGTAGTGTATGGAAGTCAATTTTCTTTGGATTCTCTATGTTAGTTCGGTCATCATGCATGACCATCGTCATCCAATAGATGTTTTCATTGTGGGCTTGACACCATAGTTCGCTTAGATGATTTCCTTTAGTTGACTTCATCGACCAAAACCATAGACTCACATGAAGTCGGTTTCTCATGTTGACCTAGCCAATTCTCGTTCTCACTCGCCCAATGATTGGAAGTCAGTCATCCATTGAAATTGCAGTCGATTAGGTTGACAAGATCTTCACCATAATGAAAATTGTTAATACAATAATCTCATAAAATTTATGCAATAGAAATACTTGAAATCATTCTCTTTTTGCACCTAAGTGCTTCAACACCATCCATCCAGTTTTCTTCAAATCAAATGGTATATTAGGAGTTTTCTTCTTCAGTGACAATTCACCAGAGGGATATCATTTCTTTTCTCAAGAAAATTCAATGTCCATGAGAGATCGTTCCCAAATTATTAATAACTTCCCTCAAAATCAATGTTCGTTGTATGCTTTCGTCCATGAGTGAATGTTCCAATCATGCAAGTCCTTCATCTTTGTAATTTGTTTCATATTTTAACCTTCTACAGTCCTAGGAAATAGAAATTTGACTCGACCAATATTTAAATTCTTAAGACAAGAAGAAGGTTGCATATTGAGTGCAATCGAGGGCTAACTCGAACATAGCATTATTTTTATTCATTTCATAATTTATATTGTTTCTTGTGCACGCGTGCAGCAACATCCACCAGCGGTCAGAGAAAATTAATGTGTCATCCCTTGAATGTATCATGAAGAAATATTTTATGCAACTTTATTTTTACAGGATATTGATTCACCACCTCTTTCAAATTTTATGTAGGCTCATCCACAAGCAAATAATAAGTATTTTTTTGTTTATTTGTGCAAGATTTGTCTACTAGAAAAATCCTCTATTTCTTATTTTGTAGTTTCTTGATTCACCATTTATTTAATGAGAATTTATTCTTATATCTACATCCTTTCCACTAGCAGTGATCGATCCTCTTATCTCTCCATCAGGTTCATGCCACCCCCATCTACGACTGTTGTCACCCAGTCAGATGATGGAGGAAACGATGCCAATGTTGCAATCTAAGGGAAAGTAGAGAGTGTTACCAGTATAACTTTACATAGCCATTATAGAGATGCATACACATAGAAATATAGACATACATTAGTAATCAAAACCCAAAGAAAAGTCATTTTATTATATGATAGACAGTACAACACAATTACATATATCCTCTCCCATGAAGCTATCTGATCCTTCATGTGCTTATCTATGTATACCTCTAATAGGAAGTTGTAACTGCTTAACTACTTGGGTCGACCGGTTAGCAGAGACTTTGACCAACTTCTACTTCTAACTCCGTCAGTCGACCGACAAGTCTAAGTCGAACATCAGGTCTAGTCGACAGGGTCGACTAGCCCCTACAACAGTAGCGATGACGATGATGTAAAATTTTCTCCAAGTGAGGATCTTAATGGAATTGATAGTCTTAAGCATGATGATTTTCCTTCAAGTGACTATTTTCATGGAAGATCCAATGAAATTGGTAAGGATGGTAATCATTTTTCTAGTGAGTTTGATATTCCTCTCATCAATGAGATTATCAATGAAGAAGATGATGGACCTAGGAATGAATATCATGTTCTCAATCATTCATCTACAACAAATCAAGGTGATTGACATTCTCTTGTTCAGTCTCCTGACAATTTTTTGCTTGATATTCCTTTTGGTGATGAGGAAAATCCTTCTAGTGAGGATGATGAAATAGTAGATACATTGCAAAGAAACATTGTGTCTAGGACTAGCACTAGACCTTTTTATATCAATCCAAATCATTCTAGGTATACAACGTCTAGGAATGAATTTCTCACTAAATAAATTTCTATAAGTGAGTTGATTTCAAGTGAATGTTGTCAAAAGAATTGTTTGAAAAGCATGGAGTACATGTATGCCTTGAATAAAAGGAAGACATATTTTTCAATGAATAAGAGGATGAAAAATTCATATTTGACAGGGTGAATCATATCCACCAAGAGGGGATATGATTATTGTATTGGGAATATTTTACTTTGTAGAAAGGATTTCAAAAAAATTCACTCAATTGGTAATCTTCGTCTATCAAGAATCCAAACAATGTTAGAAAAAGATCCTTCATTTTATTCAAAGGTGCATCATGGATGAGAGAGTGGGCCATTAACAAACACTACGTTGTAATGGATGCGTGACTTATTTTCCAAACATGGAGAATGTATGCCAGATAGAGACACAATACATATTCCAGATAATTTTTCGATGGAAATATACAACTTGTACAAAGGATATGTTGAAGGTGTTGAAGGAAATGGTAATTTTATTACATATGCATATTTTACAAGAATATGGAAGAAACAATTCAACAATGTTTGTATTCCTAAGAAGTCAAGGATGGGGATTTGAAATATATGTTCTACTCTTAAATAAAAAAGGTATAAATCTGAAGGGGCGGAAAGAGGTATGCATTTACTATTTTTTATTTTTTTTAAGTTGGATAGTTATCAACTATGAAAACTTATGAACAATATTTTCATTTTATGTCATGTGAAGATTTCATAGTCAAAGCACTTCAAGAACATCATAATCAACAATCAAGTGAAAGGAAAAAGTTGTACAAACATCGGAAGAAGTGTTATCATCCTCCAAACAAATATTTAGGTATGATAATTGATGACATGGACCAGTGGAAAACACTTCTACCACATTTTGTTCGTACAACAAAAAAATTATAGGAATATAATTTCATTTAGTTTTACTTGGTTGGTTGTATGGTTTTCAATGTCAAAATGTGCCCAAGGGTTTACTTCATAGCTCCAAATATTCATAATGATTCAAATCTGACCATCACCATAATTATCATGTGCTCACTCACTGGTCTGGAAATATTCCTCAAGTTCTCTACCTACAGTTGGACCACACTAGTCGTGAAAATAAAAATAAAATTGTGTTTCGATATCTAAGCATGCTTGTTGAACTGAGAATCTTTGAAAAGGAGAAAGTTGGTTTCCTTCTTGTTGGACACACTTGTTATTTTTTCATAGAATTTGGTTAAACATGAAGTTCATTCCATTTTAACAATTTACCATAACCATAAATGTTGCAGCAACCAAGATCACATGAAGAAGCACCATGCACAAGAACACAAGATATATCTTGGGAAACCTTGTCAAACAAGGGAGAAAAACCCATCCAAATCTTTTTCTATATTCTTCAAGAGAAAGACCTTTCACCACCAAGAATACCCTAGCACACAAAAGGGTGCACAAAACCTAGAAACCCTAGCGCCCAAGAGAGCTGCGCAACTTTGACCAAGAAATGTACTTGCTGAAATTTTCAAAACTTTCAAGCGAGTGTGTGTCTACAAATGAAATATTTCATCTTACTTATATTAGAATTATCATATAAAATGAAGTGTCTATTGGCACAATAGGGCCGACCTCACTTAGAAATATTAATTGTTTATTATTATAATAATTAATATTAATATTACTATTACTATTACGATTAATTATCTTTATAGTTTATCTTTAGACACAATAAGATAGGGCCGATCTGTACCCTTTACACAATAACTAGGGTTACAGGTAGGTCTAACTCTTGAACAATATATAGCAAAGGATAGGATACAGTACCCACTAGTGCTCATCCACTAGGGGCTACATCCATAGGGATTTCATAGACTTGAGTCATTGCATTACATAGATGAACTAGGTCCTCACACGTGCACTTATGCTCAGCCATAGTCACATATACTCTACAAATATTATTTCCCACTGCTACGGACGTGAGGATCATCTGGAGTCTTCACATAAACTATGTTCCTTATTCATAGGAGGCCATCACATCATCTTCGTTCTTATTCTCATGATGATGTGCCCAATGCTTTTCGGGATTTCCATAACTCAACAGATCGCTCTTACATCGGATAATGATCTGGAGTTATTCTCTCTCACATCATGGAGGAGGCCATATAGATTCTTATCCCCTATCCCAGACTGGAACCATGAACCTTTTATTAGGGGCTTTCTCTCAGGTTTGTAATCTGAGAGTAAGATTTCACATAGCTTCTATATTCCACATCTCACAGGTTTCTAGGCTGGAGGATGTCTCCTATACCTGCAATCATTAACACTCCCTCCCAGCTAGGAAGGCATTCTCCATCAAGCCAAGTCTCATACCAATGTACTCTGAGTTTTGATTTTGACTTAGGTCATCCATACTCCCTCTTAATTCGGAAGGAGTTCTTCACCGAGTAAATGTTTGCAGTCTTCTCAGGCGTAGGAAGGTACTGCAAGTATACAATATTTCTTTTGTATCATACGAAGGTATTTCATTTCTTCATGTCTTTGAACCATCAAGAAATAGTGGAATCACAAGGAGATTTACACATGGTTCTTTAGTTATCATCATAGGATCCATCTCATGGTCAAGTAAATCTGTCGGAAGTTTGTGAAACCACATTGCTTCACATACTCACTGTTATATACTCTGTCTTTGGTGCACTCAAGGCCACAGAGTTTTGTTTCCTGCTGTGTCAGGAAACCCTGTAAGACTTCAAGGTAGAACATCAATCGGATGTGCTCTTCGGTTCCACTATACTTTCTTCTCAATTTGAATCGACATATTTTTCAAACTCAATTTCACACTGGAGGCATATCTCAGATCATATCCAATTGTGTCTTAATAGATGTTTTCTTGTTTCCTAGTGAGTCTGTCTTGGTTGACTCATCACATTCACTGTATGGCATGAATCAAGTCTAGTGTTGACTGGATACATCGGTGATCCAATCAACTGTGGATTAGTCTCGTTTGAATCATCATCAATCTTCTTCTGTAAATCCACCACGGTGGATTTTCATTCTGTCATACTTCTTTAAAATTCCTACTATATATTTTCCTTGAATCAGGAAAAATGCATTGGTCCTCTGTCATACTTCTTGTCCCAATAATATTGTGTATCATACTTGGGTTCTTCATCTTGATTTCAGAAGTTAAGGATTACTTGTATCTAGCAACACACTTTCTGAATAAGTCATCGGGATCAGGTTCTTTTCATCAACACAATATAGGTTTGGATTAGTAACATTCTTGCTGAAATCAAGAATCTATCTATCTGATATAGATTTCAACTCATGGATGTTTATATAGATGGAAGTGATTCAGTTCACTAGATCAAATGTCTCATCATGAAAAACTCCCTCTATTTATGAGAAAATTCTATCTATGGATCTTGTTTGTATTTCTTGACACTTCCATCATCTGCATGCTTGATCTTATAGATCCATTTGGAAGTTACTACAGACTTCCTTTTCTTGTCCCTGAATAATATATTATGCATAATTCTTCAATATGTACTGGTATTCTTCTGTTATGACATCTTTCCATACTGGTTCTCTTGTTTCTTTTCTAATACAAGGAGTCTCAGCATTAATGAAGTGGCTCATGACTTTGAAAAACTCTTTTGCTTGCTTGGAATGTGCTTTGAGAGGCTTGTATGCCTCTTGCATGGTGAGTCTAGGTAGGCATTTTATGCCTTATTTTAATATCATTGAACATATCAACTGGAGAAATAATGTCTTTATCCCTTTGAACTGTTGAAGGCAGAGAAGGTATAGTCCTACTGTCAATCTCCATCTGAGATTCTCTAGATCTTAGAAATACTATCTCTTCTTCAAGGAGAACGTTTATGCTTGTCTCAATTTGTCTCTAACTAGGGATGTCGATCTGGAATGTCTTTGAAGATTCATTGTATCCTTTCTTTCTAAAGGATATATCTTGGGCTTCTTCTCTTTGGGTACATGAGCATACATTGGGCACCCAAATAACCTAAAGTGTTCAATCTTCACTCTGGTGAAGGCTCTTATTCTGAACATATAATGTGTCATGCATGATTCTGCCCATAAAATCATAGAAATATTTTCGTCATGCATTATTGCATTGATTGTCTCACACATGGTTTTATTCTTCCTCTTTTTTAAATATTTTTGACTCCCTCTGAGTCAATGTGACTCCCTCTAAAGAATAAGCATCTTCCTTTGTTCTTAACCTGTCTGGAACAAGAAAACAAGAGGAACCAAAACAAGAATATCTCTTAAACGAGAATAATGAGTACATCTCTAGAATCAAAAAAATTTTAAGGATTGGTATCACATCTACAACACCTATTTGTAAAGTGGCAAACTTTAGAAATATAAGTTAGAGGAATGACAATTACAACAATCAAACCTAGAGTCTTCTCTTCCAGTGTGGTGTTTTTCTTCCAAGTCTCCTTCACTCAAGATAACAAGTGTTTTCTTCAACCTGTCTTTTGTACTAGGACAATATTCTATCTTGACAGAAGGTTGGGTTAGAGAAAAAATTCTATGATCTCAACTTTAATCCATCCAATATCTTGACTTTAATTTTGACGAAAGGTTAGTATGATGGTCATAGCTTCAACATGCAACCTATATCAAATAAATGTCATAAAAAATAGATGCATATCAGAATAATAAAACACGGGTTGCATTATTCTTCTAAATGTGTTGGATCTTGCGATCCTTCTGGATTTATGGCAAGAGATCCCTTCTCATGCAAATACCCTCTAAAGATTTAATAATTTAAACATATGTGAGTATATACCTATGCTAGTATTTGCAGGTAGTGGCACCATCTGGTAACAATGATATTACTCTTAAAAGAATTCAAGGGTGATTTCAACAGGTACAACAACTGATACTTCAATTGATACAACAACTGATTCTGAAACTGCAACTGCAACTTAGGGTTTTATGAGGAAACCCTAATTTTTCAAACTTCAAATTTTGAAATTATGATATATGGGATAGATGTGTTGAGCTAAGGCGAGTAAGATGATGCAATCAGATTTATGAAAATCTAAATTTTATCCCCTCAAACTTGACCAGCGGATTTCTGGACTCGTGCTTTTGGTTTTCTGGTACTTCTGGATTCCTGGTAATTCTGGTACTCACTGAAACGATGCACTGAAGGTGCCAAAGACTTCCTTCAGCTAGGGTGCACTTTTCTAGAAGGTTTTGAGGCTGAAAATATTCTTGAATAAAAAGCCCTAATTTTCATGTACGACAACACTGACGTTTTTCATTTTTCTTGTGAACAATGTTGATAAGGGATGAGACTTGGTGGATGCTTGTGAAATGGGTTCTTTCATGACCTATGCTCTGATACCATGTTAGGTTTCCATAGCATTTGGTTAAACATGAAGTTCATTCCATTTTAACAATTTACCATAACTATAAATGTTGCAGCAACCAAGATCACATGAAGAAGCACCATGCACAAGAAGACAAGATATATCCTGGGAAGGCTTTCTCAAACAAGGGAGAAAAACCTAGCCAAATCCTTTGTTATATTATTGAAGAGAAATACCTTTCACCACCAAGAATATCCTAGCACACAAGAGGGTGCACAAAACCTAGAAACCCTAGCACCCAAAAGAGGTGCGCAACTTTGACCAAGAAATGTACTTTCTAAAATTTCCAAAACTTGCAAGTGAGTGTATGTCTACAAATGAAAGATTTCATCTTACTTATATTAGACTTATCCTAACAGTTGAAGTGTCTATTGGCACAATAGGGCCGACCTCACTTAGACATATTAATTGTTTATTATAATAATAATTAATATTAATATTAATATTACTATTAATATTAATATTAATATTACTATTAATATTAATATTACTATTACTATTAATATTATTTATCTTTTACAGTTTGTAGACACAATAAGATAGAGCCAACTTGTACCCTTTACACAATAACTAGGGTTATAGGTAGGTCTGACTCTTGAAAAAATAGATATAGCAAAGGATCTTATATACCCACTAGTGCTCATCCACTAGGGGCTACATCCATAGGGATGTCATAGACCTGAGTCAGTGCATTACACAAATGAGCTAGGTCCTCACACGTGCACTTATGCTCAGCCATAGTCACATCTACTCTACATATCTTCTTTCCCACTGGTATGGAGAGGAGGATCATATGGACTCTTCACATCAACTCTGCTAATTATTCAAAGGAGGCCATCACATCATCTTCGTTCTTATTCTCATGATGATGTGACCAATTCTTTTCGGGATTTCCCTAACTCAACATATCTCTCTACATCGGATAATCATATGGATTTCTTATCTCTCATGTCATGGAGGAGGACATATACATTACTATCCCCTGTCCCACGCTGGAACCATGAACCCTTTATTAGGGGATTTCTCTCAGGTTTGTAAGCTGAGAGTAAGACTTCACATAGTTGCTATATTCCACATCTCACAGGTTTGTAGGCTGGAGGATGTCTCCTATAGCTGCAATCATTAACAACACTCATGATCATATTGATGAAATGTTTAGTCATTTTTCAGTAACATTGAAGAGGAAAAATGTTGGAATCATACCATCATTGATTGAATGTATTAAGAAACCATACATTACATAGTTTTTTTTTTCATATATTAGAAGAAAATATTGACACACGAAGATATATTCATGGATCACATCATGAAGAAAAATGTATTGAGAATCTTAATGACATTAGCTTCCAACATCAATTTTGTTTCGAAAAAGTTGATGGGAAAACAATTATATGGGGAAAGCAGTATTCAACTACTGCAGAATGGGGGCCTTCATTAGGTTTAGAATTTTTTTAGGTCCATTCCAGATCGTCCAATATTTGCATCAAAGTTATTGTTTTTACATTGTTCAGTTTCCAAAATCCATAATGCACAAAGGCTTAATAGAGATGTAGATTATTCTTAATTCCTGGAAGAAATAAAAAAGTCCATTAACGATACATATGAGTACTTTGATGTTGTTGATTCTGTTTGGTGGGAGTCTTTTTTCAATATTCAAAGTGACATAATTTCAAGATCAACAAATTAAGATACATTTTTGAAGAATCCATTTCATTGGCCACAAAATATGCCAAATGAATCCAAAGAAAGGAACATTGTTGAAAAACAAGAATATCAAGGTGTTATTGAGTTTACACAAGCCGAGGAAAGAGAAATGTGTATTGTTTCATGAAGGTAACATGCACAATGTTAAGCCATGGAATACCTTTATAGGGGTTTTGTTGGAAAATATTGAACAAGCAACGAATGCGTGTTGATGGTTGTTGTCATTAATGGCAACAGCGGAGATGGTAGGATATGAAGGATAAAACCCCTTGGGGATTCGGACGTAAAAATCTCAGGAGGAACAACATTGAAGAAAACACGCACAGCAAGAGTTTGCAGAGAAGAAGGAAGACAGCGATCTAGTGACCGGTGGATCCCATTCAAATTTCCTGAAAGGCCGACAACCGTCAGATCTGCAGAAGTTGCAAGGGAGATAAGTCATCGGAGATTCGGGGATCGGGACTTTGAACTGTCCAATTCACTTGACATCGAAAACCCCGAAATCGCGATATGCGATTTCATGATTTGATCGCAGCCGTTAAAGCAATCTTGAGAGATGGACCGTTGATTTTTCTCATCGGAGAATCGGGAATCGGAGTTTCACGAGTCTCATGAACAATGACAACGAAAACCCCGAAATCGCGATATGCGATTTCGCGATGTAATCACAGCCATAGGATAAGAAGTGATCTAAACCATTGATCCAACTCACGACAGCAGACCACGTCAGCAAGGGACACGTGGCACAACCAGGGAATGACAGGTGGCAGGAAGATTCAACACTTCAGGCACATGTAAGTCACGAATCAAAGTGACACATGGCAGGATCTAACACTTGTCAAACCACGTGTGACGTCAGCAGAGGCATCGGCGATCGGGACTTTGAAATGACAAAGTCACTTGATATCGAAAGTATCGAAATCCCGAAGGGATCCGGACCATCCATCTGAGGGACAGGTGTCGAAGATCAAGGCGCCATCGGCATTTTGTTCATCGGGAAATCGGGGATCCCGTTGACAAGAGTTTTGTGCAATTCAGAATCGCGATCCGCGAAACCCCAATGAGTGGGGGCCAGATGTCAGCACAACAGCGAAGGAGGACAGTGGCGTAGTGGATTCTTTGATTGGCCATCTATCATAGATAAGGATGTGGTCACTGAGTGATGTTCACGTTGACCGAGAGCTAAGCTTAGGAGGGCTAGCGTATGAAAGGAGCCATCGGGAATCGGAGAATCGCGAGTCCGTAGGACTTGTGAATTTTGACATCGCAAATTTCGAAATCGTGATGAGTGAAATCCCGATTAGATCTGGACCATTGGGTCAAGTATTGATCGGAGGGTTGTTGTACTTCCTCACCATTCACACTTCAATTATGAATCAGTTAAGAGAAATGGACTGATGATGACAAAGGAGTTAGCGTTTCATTTACCAAGACAGATGTCCTTGTATTACCGATTGGAAGGGGAAGTGGAATTGTCAAGGTAGTTTGTATAAAAGAAAATGAGCGAGACTGAATCGGGGTGGTCGTTTTGAATGAAAAATGAGTAAACAGGAAGAAAAAGGAGATGAGCAGAGGCATAGCAAGAAATGAAGGAATTGTGCAGAGCGAGAACAAAAGAAGAGCAACATGATAGACAGAATAGAAGCAGAGCAGAATGACAGAAAATATGATACAGAGTAGACCTGTTGAATAAGAGAAGAGTAGCAGAACAGTGAACAGAAGACCAAAATTATAGAACAAAGAAAGACTGGTAAGAACTGATTTATCTGTAAAGTTGAATGTGTATTTAACCATTAATATTTTAGGGAGGTTGGGAGGTGC
>ML779737.1:275860-300675 GCA_009831015.1 Picea engelmannii
TTAGTATTTCCAACAGGTTTAGTACAAGATATTAAGGAGGGAAGCATGATTGCATTGTTAGAAACTGAAGATACACATTGTTATCCATTATGGATTGCAAAGGTTATAAAGATTGAGAAATAAAATGAAGATTTTATTGCAATTGATGTGCATTGGTATGCAACATGTACACACCCATTCAATGGTGTGTACAATCCAGAGATGGTGGTTGAGAAACATGTCAATAGAAAGAGAAAAAGAAAGGTTCAAAATATAACTCGTCATCACACCAACCTATTAAAATTAGAGGATGTTGACATACTTGTTTATGACTTCAATTTGAAAAGGAGATGAACTCTTCGCTCCAAGACAACATAGATTATAAATAGGTTGTTGACAAAATAAATAAATGCAAGATGGGAGTCGGTTGAACCTAATTGTATATCTAAAAGGATTTTAACATATGAAATGTTGGGCATGCATGTAGACTCAGATGGTGCACTCATAGACCATAGAGAAGAGCATGGATCATCTAAATATTCATCCAATCATTCATCTGAAGAAAATGTAAACTTTGATGGTATTTTAGGATCCACGAGTCAATCTGAATAAGTGTATGAAAATGTTTATGTATTTTTTATCCATGTGATGTTTGTATGGTAACTAGAAATAAGCATTGAACTTACATATGACCTTACATGAAGTTATGCCTTATCTTTAGGTTTTATGAATTATATGTTTTCATTATGGAGAATATAATAAAATTTATTAGCTCATATGTTTTGAATATGGACAATATAACAATATTTTAAATAAATAATTTATGTTTCACTTAATGTCACTTGTGTTTACTTTTTTATATTAAAAGTAAAAAAATATTAAAAAATGATGTTGAGTTTTTAAAGTATAGTGTGATATTTTCATGGAATTATGTATTATCTTGTGCTTGGAGTGATAAACTAAGATTTTAAAAGTAAGCATTTAAGGGTTGATTTTATGATTTTTGTTTACAATAATGATGATTTCTTTTACCACTTTATAAAAATGTGTCATTTTATTACTCCAATTTTAGAATGGGCGCTATCGGTAGCAGTACTTTTCAGTTTGATGGTTGATTTTGAGGTTTTGGTTTTAATGGTACCAACTGCTAAAAATATGATTTCAAATTATCTATAATTTTAGCATTTTGAATTTTTTGTTGACTTTATGTAACATCATTTTTTTATTTAGGTGTTGATTTTAAGGTTTTTCTGAGCTACTGTCTGAGTTTTGAAGGCCATATTTGAAAAATGTTCTAATTTTGACCTGGTTTGAAAACATTGTGCTACTGGTAGCACCACTTTTTTATTTGGGGGTTGATTTTCATGTTTTTTATGCACAAATATGGGTTTTTTGGGCCATAGTTCTTGTTTTGAGGTCACAATTCTCGTTACATCTGTAAATTTGTTATTAAAAGGTTTACATAATATTATGTCAGATTGGAAAATTATGGTTGACTCCAATATTATGTCACATTACAACATTAAGAGGTTGAGTTGACTATTATGTCATATTTCAATATTAAGAAGTTGAATTCAAAATTGTGTCAAATTGCAACATTAAGAGGTTAAGTGCAACAAAATGTCACATTGCAACATTATGGGTGAGGATAACATTATTCACACTGCAATATTAATATATTGGTGTCAATATTATATCATGTTGTGATATCAAGATATTGATAATATAGTTGGCTTTAATTTTATATGACATTGTTACATTTTGAGTCAACTGAAAAAACTATATACCACATACCATGTCAAGAAAAAATAAAAATATTGTTGAGAAATAGGGTATATTGAAAAAAGTTGAACACCTTAATCCAACCACTAATGTACATAGATCAAAGATTAGTACACCAATGTTTACAGGATTAAAACCCTCAAGGAGGGAAAAATTCCATGTACCGAGCTAACTATTGAGAATTTGTTGTCATTGATGTCAAAAGACAAGGGAAGACAATTAAGACTAGAAAAAAAGAGGTGTCGTACATACTACAAATTGAATGTCCCTACGTGTTAATGAGTTTTTACGTACAAGGCTATGTGTGTTTACTCTAAATTAAGAATGATGGCACCATAACAACAAGATGATTGTGAATGAAATGAGTTAGGGTTATACATGTTGAAGAAAAGAGGCTATTGGAAGCTAAACAAAATGATCTTTCAATAGTTTAACTAGATTGAATAATACTCATCTTAGGATTACCATTTTATCACAAGTTAGTCTCTTGAAACACCGTAATGAACTAAGTAATGATAACTATGAATCCTTAGCTTAATCGATCTAAGGATCATAGATACGTTAGCCAAGTACGTCAGGTGGTATTCCATCTATTCACTAAAGACAACATCCTCTAACATGTGTGTAGTGTGTTTCTACCACCACTATGTCATAAGTTCGCTATCATATCTAAGTGTTTCATTGTCTAACTAGATTGAACAGATGCCTAGATGCCTAGTTCACTATTGTATCTAACATCGCATTGTCTAGTCTATAAAACAAAACAATAATCCTCAGGTAGCATGTAATTCTAAACTATCGACATCGCTAAGTTGATGGAGTCACATGAATGGACATTCTCACATTGTAATATGGCTCCTTAGTAACTAACTTCATTGCATCTTTGATCAAGGACATTTTTTTTCCATGAACGCCCTTTATTTTTTTTACTTTTTTAGTCAGGGTCTTAGTTTGTTTCAAATCTCCCTATTCCATTATAGAAATTTATTAGTATCGATCGTATTTTCAGTTTAGATGCTAAAGGCACCCTCCCTAGGAATTGAACCTCGATCAATGATGGAAAACTCCCATGGATTAATCATTGAATCTAAATATGTCACTTGTGGAGATTGAACTTGGTGGAGAGGATAATAATGATTCCTTCCAACCACCCAAGATAAATGAAATTAACATTTTGACCTTGTTCAGTTACCCCCCCCCACCCCACCCCGAAAAAAAAAAACCCAGAAATATGTGAGTTCACCTCAAAGTTAAATAAAAAAAAAAATTTAACCTCCAAGAAAAAAAAGTGTTGAACAAATGCACCATGCATTGTGCAAAGAATCAATTTATTTTTGGTGTAATGGATAATACAACTATGGTTACTTATTATTTTGTATAATCAAGAAAATATAATAAATATTGTGTGTGAAGAAACACTTCCAATATGTTAGGGACCTAACCTCCCTAACCCCTCACATAGGTATAATAATATAATTCGATGTAATAAAGGCCAATATTAATAAGGCCTAGCAATAAGGAAGAATGCGTCAAATGTAAGATGACCTAATAGAAGCTTTTGCTTCTAGAAGGATTTTCCTCTAGATTGTTCTTTTGGATAAATATATTTAGTATAAATAGAAGTAGAGGGTATGAGAAATATTGTCTTGGATATTATTGTAATAAAGATCTGCTCTGCTAGATGTTTCCCCCTCAAAGAGGAAAGTGAACATTTCTCTCGGTAATCAAAGTGCCATTTCTGATGTTATTTTGGTATTATTGTGGTATTATTGTGGTATTGTTTAGGTTATATCATTGTTTCTCTGGAATTTCTAGCTAATTATTTTTGTTCTGCATATTATTTTATATTTGGAATACTACAAGTGGTATCAGACCACCTTCCTTGGCAGAAAATTATGGGTTAATTTTTTTCAAAGGCAGAGACATATTTGGACATCTTAAATATACATAGATATGTTGTTACGCCCATAAACTCGTGGTCGAGGATTCATACACGCAGGAAATATAAGTAGTACTTAAGTGCACATTTGTTGTCCACCATTGTAACCCCTATTGGTATCCCTTCGAGTGGTAGCGCATCAGACAACACATGTATACAGATTGACCTATATCTCTTGAATCCCTCCATAGATAAAACGATCGGACTCCTAACTATTGTAGTGCCACTGAGAACAACACTCCAGAAGATACTCTCTAGTACCTAGGTAGTTGGGTAGTACGACTAAGGGAACGATCTAGCCTCCTTAGTTGGTGCCCTAAGATATTGGGTCGAGTACTACTATTGGACCCCAACCTATATTAGAGAGCTATAGAACAAGGAAAACCCTTTTCTTTAGAACCCTTGAATACCCTAACCCTTGCGGCGGAAACAAAAACAAAACAAACAAGATCTATTTCCACGCAACTGTGTCTTCTGCATTCGGGTTGTGAAATTACTACACATTTATGCATGTTAATAATTTGGGCATTTCATCACTATCGACACACTTATTTGGGGCCTATTCCACTGGGTTCCTCTCTTTGCCCCAATCCTAGTGATACCTATCATTTTTACCATAATTGTTTTTGTGGACCCGACCCTTCTCCGACACCCTTATTTGGCCCCTATCCCATTCAATCCGCCTTTTCACCCTGATAATAGTGGTACCTATCATTTGACACCCTTCTTCTTAGTGGTCCCACCCAACCCTCCAAACCCCTTTTGTTTCCCCTATACCAATTCCCTGCCCCTTTTTTCTAAATGGCTACCACAAGAGCCCAAGAACTCAATTCCTTGATTGCTGACAACCACTAGAACAAGGAAGACATCAATAATATCACTACTAACATTAGCTCAATCAATTTGTCTCTTGATATCCTCAAGGAACAAAGTTTCCACATCAAAGAGCTCAAAGGCCCCAAATCCACCTTTGAACACTTCATGGGCCGTTTCTAGAACCCTTCCTCTTCTGAACAACCATCTTATCAGGATGACCATGACTCTTCCCATTACCAAAGTCATCATACTACCCACTTTTCTCGATACCTCCTCCATCCCATAATTGAGGTGAACAAATTTGATGGATAAAATCCCACAGGTTGGGTTACCCAAATGGAACATTATTTCTCTTTGCATGACATTACTAATGATTTAGCCAAGCTTCATTATGTTGTCCTATATCTGGATCTGTAAGGATGGCAATGGTGGAAATGGAGAAAGAAGGCATGCCAAGGGTATGTTGCTTGGACACAGTTTGTGGCCAAACTTTATGACCACTTTGATTCTGACACCCACCATTTAGGTCGTTTGACCAAGTTAAAGCAGTTTGGGACAATCGAAGAATTTATTGTCACATTTGAGCACTTGGGTTTCATAAAGGAGGGAATGTCTGATTCTTTCTTTACGGGATGCTTTATTAGTGGCCTCAAAGATGAAATCGGTGCCCATGTTCTCATGGAATGCCCCTAGACTTGGTTGGAAGCTACTCAACAAGCTAAGGAATCCCAACATATTGTCTCCTCCCAAACCCTCCTTTCCTCCTCTCCCTAAACCCACTAATTTTTCTCCTCCTGCAACTCCCCTCAAGATCCAAAAATTAACTAGGTATGGAATGGTTGAACATCAAATCAAGCGTCTTTTTTATAATTTTGATGAAAAATATTTCCCAGGCACAAGTGTAAGGAAAAAAACATTTTTATGGTTGTGATTGAGGATCTTTTTGATGAATAATTAGTTGTTCTGCCGGTGAAGGAACTACCACCACCATATGACCTCAACCTACCCTCTGACCCACCCAAAGTCGACTCAGTGATTTAACTTAATGCCCTCCCTGGATTCTTTTCTCCCCAGACTCTCAAGTTAATTGTTTACATCAAAAATCATAAAGTCATCATCCTTGTGGACAGTGGTAGCACCCATAACTTTATTCATTGCCGCATTTCCCAAGAATTCAATTGTTACATCCTTGCCATCAATAATTTTCAAATGATGATTGCCAATGGCGGATCCATGAAATGTGGGGGGCGATGTGAAAATGTGCGACTCCAAATTGGTCATTATCACTTGAAATACCATATGTTTTCTATAGACATGGGTGGTTGTGACATTGTTCTTGGTTTCGAATGGTTACATACTATAGGCCCCATTCTCATGGATTTTAAGGACTTAACCATGAAATTCCAACAGGAGGGACAAAAATATAAGTTCCAAGGCATCACAAAAGGCTCCCCAGAGATCATCAGTTCCCATCACATGGAAAATCGCCTCAAAAAAGGTCATTCAAGAATTATAGCCCAAATCCACTCCATTCATGTTTTTGAGACACCTTATGTGCATCCTGACCTCCAATCTATCCTCTCCTGCCACCAAGTTGTTTTGACCACCCCCAAAGCACTTCTCACTTCCCGTGGCCTCCATGATCATTCCATCCCTCTCATCCAGGGCAGTCTTCCTCCCACTTTTTGGCATTATCATTATCCTTTTGCCCAAAATAATGAAATTGAGAAACAAATGCATGAATTACTAGAATTCAATGTTATCCATCCCAGTACTAGCCCCTATTCTTCCCCTGTGGTCATGGTACTCAATAAGAATGTACTTGGCACATGTGTCTTGATTTTCGCGCCCTCAACAAACTCACAATCAAAGAAAAATTTCCCATTCCTATCATTGATGACCTCTTGGATGAATTGAGTGGTGTTCAATACTTCACCAAAATGGATCTACATTCCGGCTACCACCAGATCTGTATGAAAGAAGAAGACATTCCCAAGCCTTCATTTCACACTCATGAGGGTCATTATGAATTCTTAGTAATTCCCTTTGGATTGTGTACTGCTCCTTCCACTTTCCAAAGTCTTATGAATCATGTCTTTCGTCCTTTTCTTCGTCATTTTGTCTGAGTTTTCTTTGATGATATTCTCATCTATAGTCAAACTTGATCCTCCCATCTCTCCCATGTGAATCAAGTTCTCCATCTACTCTCTAAGAATTTAATTTTCCTCAAACAATCGAAATGTTCCTTTGGTGCCTCAGAAGTGGAATGCTTAGGTCATATTGTTGGCAAGGATGGTTTCCGAGTAGATCCTAAAAAAATTGAATCTATGCAAGATTGGCCTCACCCTAAAACTCTTAAGAGATTGCATGGTTTTCTAGGTTTAAAGAGATATTATAGGAAGTTTGTTCGGAATTATGGAAAGATTTCAGCTCCTCTCACTTCCCTCCTTAAAAAGAATGCCTTCACTTGGACTTTAGCTGCGGATCATGCCTTCCAATCCTTAAAAGATGTTATGTGCTCGACCCCTGTCCTTTGACTCACAGATTTCACAAATACATTTGTATTTTAATGTGATTCTTCTAGGAAAGGAAATGGGGTCGTCCTCATGCAATATGGCAGGCCCTTGGCCTTCACTAGCAAACAACTTTCAAAGCGACATTTGGGCCAATTCACTTATGCAAAATAAATGTTAGCTATTCTGCATGTTGTGGATATTTGGCGGCCTTATTTACTGGGTCAGCTATTCCAAATCAAAATTGATCATCAGAGTCTCAAGTATTTCCTGGAACAACGAATTTCATCTTGGCACAACAAAAATGGGAGACCAAGCTATTTGGCTATGATTATGAGATCATTTACAAGAAGGGCCAGGAAAATGTAGTGGCTTATGCTCTTTCCTAGAAATATGAAGAAGAAGGGTCCCTTTTTTATCTAGGTGGATATTGGTGGCCACCCACCTATTCCACTTGGAGCCCCACCATTACTTCTTTCATTTTTTCAGTTTCCGCACAGTTTACTATTTTTAGCAGTTTTTCAGGTCCTGAACTTCTGGACCCATTTTGAGGCCCTAAACGACATTTTTTGAGAAAACGGGGAGCAAAATCAACCATAGTTCAATGTTTCTCACCCAAAGTTGTAGTCCTCGGATAGATATTTCTAACGAGGTATTGAGTGCATCAAACATAGATTGTATGCCAAAGTTACGTCTCCAGGAAGTTGATGTACCAATTTACCCAAACAGAGCCCATAGTCTTGGTGTTTCATCTCCTAGGGTTAGGTCTTTAGATGTTTAGGATTTTCCATTGTTTCTCAATAATAATAAGCCTTCGAGCCTCATTGTAACATAGTTCATAGGCGAGTAGACACCACATCTCTTCTCATAGATAAGCTACCAGTGCCCTAGCTAGTTTATTTTTATTCTGTCTGTAAGCATATTTCAGTCATTTGTTGTTAATGAAATGAAGTCTTATTTCTGCTACATATCTGGGTTTATGTGTATTTATGTATTTCATTGTGTTTCTACATAAATCCATATCAGTGGTATCAGAGCGTTCTTCTCATTCTCAATCCTTCATTTCATGTCCCCAACGAGGTCGGGGTATAAGGAGTTAGGGCTCGATCTGGTTGAACCTTTGCAATATTAGCCTCGCAAACCCCGACAACCGCCCATGGGGGGAAGAAAAGAAAGATGAGGGAGCAGGATATCCTATCAAAATGTTGCTCGAGGAGGCCCTTGAGAAACAAAGGAATGTGATGATGGACAACTTTGCCCAGATCCTTCAATGGATGCCCACTAGCGATGCATCTACATCCAACAACCACTCTGGAAGCACCACTCCTTTTAAGGTACAAGTAAATTTTGACATTCCCATATTTGAGGGCCAAATAGATGCAGATGTCGTAGATAGATGGTTGAATCTGTTAGAAGGATATTTCTTGGTTCATGACTTTTTCGACCGAGAAAGGATTATTTTTTCACTCCTCAAAGCCACCCCCCCATGTCAAGGACTAGTGGGAAACCTACTGGGAGAAACAGGGCGAGGGGGAAACCTCTCTGTTCTCAGTCACACCCACTTGAAATTCTTTCCAAGATTCCATCAAGGAACAATATTATCCCATGGGGAGATATGAGGACAAATACATACAACGGACTACGTTGCGGAAGCAAAGGGACCAAGATGTGCATGAGTTGATGAATCTGTTTTATACCCTACTCACAAAGTTGGGTATCAAAGATTCAGAGAAAAATTTGGTGTTAAAGTACCGCAGTTGTATGAACAGATACATTTAGGAGGAAGTGGAGTTCCTCGACATCTCCTCGCTTGGTGCGGCATACCGATATGCTACCAAGATTGAGCAGAAGTTCAAACAGAAGAAGTGAGACTTTGGGTTTGTGAATAAAAAGCAAGGGAAAGGTACCCCAAAAACACAAAACAAAGGACCAAGCCAAGGTGGGGCAGCCCAGGAAAACTCGCCAAATCCACAAGAAAATAAAAATACCACGAAGCCAAAAAATGACACGAGAAAGTGGTGAGAGTTCCATAAGAGCTCCACCCACAACACAAGTGAGTGTCAGTCCAAGAGTCACTGGTATCCGAGTTGAAGGATTATGAATTGGATGCATGCTCCGACTCTAAACTAGAACCCAACAAGGGGAATTATAGGGGGAATTAGATTATTGATGAGAAGCCCAATGCCACCATTGCCACCACAAAGATCCAGAAGGAGGAACCAAAAGACCCAGAAGAGGCAAAGCATCTCTTCCATTCCAAGATGTGGGTAAAGGGTTCCCCGTTGCAGTTCATTGTCGACAGTGGGAGCCAGAAGAACCTCATCTCGATAGAGGTCGTGAAGTGGCTGAGCTTTCTGACCACAACACACCCACAACCATACACCATCGGGTGGTTTCACCAAGGACGGGACCTCTGTGTCAGCCAACAATGTCGCCTTCCCTACAACATCGAGCCCTTCATGGATGAGGTATTATGTGACACTGCACCTCTTGATGTTTCTGATGTATTATTAGGCCAATCGTACTTGTGGAAGTGACATTTTGTGTATGAATCCAAGCCTCATGTTGTTATTATTACTTTGGGCAATAAGTTGTACAGGATACCAGAGATAGCACCGCCTACCACCATCTCTTTGGTTACTGCAAAAAATGCAGTAAGCTCATTTCCAAAACTAAGAAATTTGTTTTCCTAATGATCCTCCCTCAGGGAAAGAATAAGACCATGGCCATGTCCTCCAGACAGGGACCCTCTACACGACAACAATAGATGGATAAGATCGTGGAGGAGTATGAGGACATCTTCACCTTCCCCGTAGGGGTGCCTCTACACTGCTAGGTCAAACACCCCATTGATCTAACCGCAGGTGCGTCGCTACCCAATGGACCAATCTATCGGTGCTTTGTTATGGATAATTATGAAATCAAGAGGTAGGTTCAGGAATCAGGAGTTGTTGCAGAAAGGTCACATCTGGTTGATTTCATCGCCCTATGGGAGCCCGATCCTGTTTGTGCAGAAGAAGGATGGGACTTGGAGACTCTGCATTGACTATTGGGAACTGAACAAGATCACTGTATGTAACAAGTACCCGATCCCATTTAGGGATGATTTTAGGGGCTAAATTTCGCTGATGGGCTAATTTCCCATGGTTTTTCCCAAAAAAATATTTGCTATTCTAAAAATAATTTGCCCAAATTCTATAGGATAAAATTATTTTACCTTAAAAATCACCAAAATTTTATACAAACTATATCAAATCCTTAGAAATTTGAATATTTTTACAAAAATATCACCAAACATTTTATAGTTGGCATATGAAGGATTAGTAAGATTCGCCAAGGTTTCTACATTTTAAAATAAATTTCCATCCTTAAAATCATCCCTGATCCCATGGATTGATGACTTTCTAGACCAACTCAAGGGGGAGAAATATTTCAGCAAGATCGACTTGAAGTCTGGGTATCACCAGGTACCAATTGAACCCTATGATGTGTGGAAGACTGTCGTCAAATCCAAGGAAGGCCTTTTTGAATCGTTGGTCATGCCTTTCGGGTTGATGAATGCCCCTACAAGCTTCATGAGGCTAATGGATGACATCTTGTGTCCATTCACCAACTCATTTATAGTGGTGTACTTAGATGACATTCTAATCTTCAACTAGACTTGGGAAGAGCACCTCCACCACATCTGACAGGTCCTCCAAACATTACGAAAACACAAGTTGTGTGCCAATTTGGAGAAATTCACTTTTGGCATGACCTAGGTTCAGTATCTAGGATAAATTATTGATGAGCGAGGGGTGCATGTGAATCCAGCAAAGATCCAAGTCATTCGGGATTGGCCAGCCCCAACCACCTTAACAGAGCTCTGCAACTTTTTGGGTCTTGCCAATTTCTACTGTAGGTTTTTGTTAGGATTCTCTGATATCACTTGACCCTTGAGTAAAGTCACCAAGGGAGGAGAGAAAGAAAAATTATTTTGGTCTGAATCTCAATAGAAGTCGTTTGGGGAGTTGAAGCATCACCTCTGCTCTGCACCAGTTCTCACATTACCAGACTTGCAACAACCATTTGAGATTGAGACAGATGCCTCTGACTATGTTATTGGGGAATTCCTTACTCAACATGGGCATCCAGTGGCATATCACAGTGAGACACTTTCTAACACGGTACGGAAGTATCCCACTTATGAAAAAGAGATGTATTCCATTGTGAAAGCTTGCTGGCAATGGAAGCATTACATTTTTGGAAAGTAAACGATCATCCACACAGACCAACGACCCCTGCAGTTCATATAGACACAAGGGAAGTTGTAGAACGATCGCCATCAGAAGTGGTCCACATACCTGCAACAATTTCATTTGAACATTAAGTACAAGAAAGGAAGTACCAATAATGTTGCAGACTTCCTCAACCGACCACCCATTGTGGTGCTAACCACTGTGATCAACTCTTGTGGACACGAGACTTCCGATTGGGTGCTTTTCTACACAAGTGATCCAGAATTTGACCACACATACAATACGCTCTTGGAGGGTAAGCAAGTTCCCAATTTTCACCTCCAAGATGCCCTGCTATGTCACTTGGGACACCTTTGTGTTCCTTCAAGTGAGTGTGCCAAGATAATTTGGGAGGCGCACTACAGTCGGGTTGTTGGGCATTTTGGGGTCGAGAAAACCCTGGCAGTACTACAAAAGTATTTCTATTCATTGAACCTTCAACATGATCTCGGGAAGTACATCAAGTACTGGACTGCTTGCGTCATTTCCAAACCGACCATCAAGAAGCAAGGCCTCTATACTCCTCTTCCTACCCCCAATCAACCTTGGGAATCCATCTCCATGGATTACATTTCGGGCCTTCCTTCTACTAAGCATGGAAATGACTGTTTTTTTGTGGTCATCGACAAATTCTCGAAGATGTCCATTATGATGGCCTGCAAGAAGAATATCACAGTAGAAGACACTGCTAAAATCTTCTTTGAATGAGTGTGGGTACACTTTGGGATCACATAGTCTATCATCTCATATCAGGACAATAGGTTCCTCAGTACATTTTGGTCCAGCCTCTGGTCGATGTTGGACACCAAGCTCACCAAGTTCACATCTTTCCATCCGCAAACTGATGGCCAAACATAGGTCGTCAACTGGATGATCATACACATTCTGCACATGTACAACTCAAAGAATCCATGCACATGGGATGAGAGCCTCCCCTATGTACATCACAGCTATAAACAGGCTCTCCATAGCTCAACCAGCCACAAGCCCTTTCAGGTGGGCTTGGGATTCCAGCCACTATGTCCCATTAACATAGCCATTCCATTTGTGGCTACTCAGGAAGATTCAGATCATGTCTAGTCTGAGGATGGTAAGGCAAACATATTCATTAAGCTCATTCAACACGTCTACCAACATGTTCATGACATCTTGGATAGAGCCAATGCTAAGTACAAACAAGGACATGATCAACATCGGGTGCCACACAACTTCCAGGTGGGTGATAAAGTGTGGCTACATTTGCAAAAGGAGTGTCTCATTGGACCCCACCACAATATTTGCCCACTCCGATATGGGTCGTACACCATCAATAAGGCTGTAGGGTACAATGCCTTTGAGCTCATCATTCCACCATTCCTTGGTCTGCACCCAGTGTTCAATGTGGACTGCCTTCGGCCCTACTTTCCACCTCTACTAGACACATCCGACATGGCAGAACAACTCACACCAAAAAAGTTAAATCCAAAATGCATGGAACAAGCCACAAATGATAAAATCATGGATACAAAGATCACATCCACCTGACAACAAAGGATACTGCTATATCGAGTTATCAGAGCAAGCCAACTCCTTCACCAAGGCAAGTGGCTCACCAGGGACCAAGTTCAGTAGAAGTTTCCTCATCTCATGGAGGAACTCAACGCAATGGGGACCATTGCTTCTTAAGGGGGGAGGAATGATCCAGGTGGATACTGGTCGCCACCCACCTATTCCACTTGGACCCCACCATTACTTCTTTCAGTTTTTCAGTTTTTGCATAGTTTACTATTTTTAGCAGTTTTTCAGTCCTGAACTTCTGGAGACATTTTGAGGTCCTAAACGACGTTTTTTGAGAAAATGGGGACCAACATGGAACGTATTTCAAGTTGTAGTCGAATAGATCTTTCTAACGAGGTATTGAGCGTGTCAAACATAGATCGTATGCCAAAGTTACGTCCCTGGGAAGTTGATGTACCAATTTACCCAAATGGGGTCCATAGTCTTGGTGTTTCATCTCCTAGGGTTAGGTCTTTGGATGTTTAGGGTTTTCCATTGTTTCTCAATAATAATAGGCCTTAAAGCCTCATTGTAACACATTTCAGAGGCTAGTAATCGCCACATCTCTTCTCAGAGATAAGCTACCAACACCCTAGCTAGTTTATTTCTATTCTGTCTGTAAGCATATTTCAATCATTTGTTGTTAACGAAATGAAGTCTTATTTCCACTGCATCTCTGCATTTATGTGTATTTATGTATTTCATTATGTTCCTACATAAATCTAGATCACTTTTCTCCCTTTCCTTTATTGTACCAGATTGGCTCCAAGTTGTTCGTCAGGAATGGTTGCAAGACCCAAAAATTTCTAGCCTACTCCACCAATTGCAATACAATTCTTTAGTTTCTCCAGGGTACTCTTGTCATAATGAAGAGATTCACTACAAACATATTTTGTACTTATGCAAGAAATCCCAACTTAAATCCACAGTTCTTTCTGAACTTCATGCCTCACCCACCATCGAGCATTCGGGATTTACCAAAACCCATGAACGAGTCAAACGTTCTTTTTTATGGGAGGGTATGAAATAGGAAGTCCGCACCTTTTTGGCTGAATGTGAGTTCTATCAAAGAGACAAGGGATACATCTTCAAATCTCCATGTGCAATCCAACTGCTTCCCATTCCCTCTGTTATTTGACAAGATATTTCTATGGACTTCATTGTAGGCTTACCTAAATCAGGCAATAAATCAGTCATCATGGTGGTCGTTGATCGTCTCTCCAAATATGCTCATTTATTTTCTCGAATATATGTTTCTAACGAGGTATTGAGGGCGTCAAACAGAGATCTTATGCGAAAGTTACGTCCCTGGGAAGTTGATGTACCAATTTACCCAAATGGGGTCCATAGTCTTGGTGTTTCATCTCCTAGGGTTAGGCCTTTGGATGTTTAGGGTTTTCCATTGTTTCTCAATAATAATAGGCCTTCAAGCCTCATTGTAACACATTTCAGAGGCCAGTAACCACCACATCTCTTCTCAGAGATAAGCTACCAACACCCTAGCTAGTTTATTTCTATTCTATCTGTAAGCATATTTCAATCATTTGTTGTTAATGAAATGAAGTCTTATTTCCACTGAATCTCTGCATTTATGTGTATTTATGTATTTCATTATGTTCCTACATAAATCCGGATCACTTTTCTCCCTCTCCTTTATTGTACTAGATTGGCTCCAAGTTGTTCGTCAGGAATGGTTGCAAGACCCAAAAATTTCTAGCCTGCTCCACCAATTGCAATACAATTCTTTAGTTTCTCCAGGGTACTCTTGGCATAATGAAGAGCTTCACTACAAAGGTGTTTTGTACTTATGCAAGAAATCCCAACTTAAATCCACAGTTCTTTCTGAACTTCATGCCTCACCCACAGTCGAGCATTTAGGATTTACCAAAACCCATGAACGGGTCAAACATTCTTTTTTATGGGAGGGTATGAAATAGGAAGTCCGCACCTTTTTGGTTGAATGTGAGTTCTATCAAAGAGACAAGGGATAAATTTTCAAAGCTCCATGTGCAATCCAACTGCTTCCCATTCCCCCTATTATTTGACAAGATATTTCTATGGAATTCATTGTAGGCTTACCTAAATCGGGCAATAAATCAGTCATCATGGTGGTCGTTGATTGTCTCTCCAAATATGCTCATTTATTTTCTCTTCAACACCCATTCACAGCCGCCACAATGGCTCAAATATTTATGTCTAATATCTTCAATCTTCATGGCATGACTCATTGTATTGTCTTTGAAAGAGACCCCACTTTCACCAGTAAGTTTTGGCAATAATTGTTCAAGCTACAGGGCACCCAATTGCATCTTAGCATTTCCTATCACCCCCAAAAGGATGTCCAGACTAAAGTTGTCAATAAGTGTTTGGAAACATATTTGAGGTGTTTTTCATCTAAGCGGAAAAATAGGTGAGATCAATGGTTACCCATAGTTGAATGGTGGTACAACACCTCTTACCATACAACTACTCATATGACTCCTTTTGAAGCAGTCTATGGCCAAACATCTTCATCATTTCTCTCCTATATTCCATGGTTATCGAAGGTTCAAGAGGTTGACACAAACCTTAAATTCCATGAAGCTATTCTTCATTTCCTCAAAGACAATTTGGTCATGGCTCAAAATTGCATGAAGCAACAAGCAAATCAAGGTCATTCTGAATGCCATTTTGTTGAAGGGGACCAGGTATTTCTTTGACTACAACCTTATAAAAAAACTTACTCAAAGCTCACCATTCTCAGAAACTTGCACTAAAATTTTATGGTCCTTATATAGTGATCAAGCGGGTGGGATTAGTCACCTATAAGTTATCTCTACCTATTCAATCAAAGATCCATCATGTTTTTCATGTTTCCTTCTTAAATAAGGTAATTGGAACTAAGCGCTAAACTCAAACTAGTGTCCTTGAGTTGGATGAAGAAGGTTCCATATGGTTGTAGCCACAAGCAGTCTTTGCCTAGAGAGAACGTCGTCTTCGTCAGTTCACCATCCAAGAAGTGTTAGTTCAATGGAAAGATACCCCTCCAGAAGATGCTATCTGGGAATCGACCACCATTCTACAACAATTCCCTCATCTGAAGCCTTGAGGACAAGGTTGTTCTTCAAGGGGGAGGGTATGTTAGGGACCTAAACTCCCTAACAACTCATGTAGGTAGAATAATATAATTCCATGTAATAAAGGCCTATCAATCGGGAAGAATAAGTCAAATGTAAGAACACCTAATAGAAGCTTCCACTTCTAGAAGGATCTTCTTCTAGATTGTTCTTTTGGATAGATAGATTTAGTATAAATAGAAGTAGAGGGTATGAGAAATCTTGTCTTGGATATTATTGTAGTAGATCTATGCTCTGCTGGAGGTTTCCCCCTCAAAGAGGCAAGTGAAAATTCCTCTTAGTAATCAAAATGCACTTTCTGGTGTTATTCTGGTATTATACTGGTATTATTGTGGTATTGTTTTGGTTATATCATTGTTTCTCAGCCATTTCTAGCTAATTATTTTTTTTCTACATATTATTTTATATCTGGAATAATACACAATAGTCCAAGTGTGTTTTATGAGATTACCAGGTATTGTCAAACAATTTGTAAATTCCAATGTGAATAAACTATGACAAAGTGTCAAAAACCAAAACATATCTCATTTCCTTTTTTGGGATTCTAGTTATGTTCAACAAATTTTTATTTCTCCTAGTTTATTTATCCAAAGATGAAATGCATTTTCTACGAAGGAGATTGTGATTTTTATATGTTTGCTTGGGTAGGGAGGATAAAATGAGTGAAAAAATTATCTAATGATGTCGTTAATTTTGACGTCTCAGTGAATGTTTCCCTTTTATTACATGTCCATGTCACCTGCATGCATGATATGTAGCTCTAAACGGTTAACTAATGTCTCTCCCACCACCATTAAAGAGTTCAATTTTTCTTCATTTACTTTGAGTTTGTTTATTTCTATATAGTTATGGATAGCTAATAAAACCTCCCATTAAAAATTATCATTATTTCTATTTTGTTGTTTCTTATTATATTTATAGTATTTTATTTTGTTGTTTCTTATTAAATTTATAAAATGTTAATATATAGTATTTTTGTATTCAATAATTCAATTTTATCATATTTAAAACTGTATTTCAATATTTCAATTTTAGTATATTTAAAAGAGTAATTTGATGATGGTGGTGGTGATTAATGTTCACTGAAATCAAATCTGATATATCATACCTTTAGAAAAGAAAGGAGATATTCTATTTTCTTTAAAACAAAATTATGTGCTAAAAAATCCTTAGGAGAAACATTCCTAAATCAGCTTAGTTTTGATGCTTTAAAATTTGTTTTAATCTTCAACCCTCTTAGTGTGCCTTTTTTATGCTAGTCAAAATAGAGACATAGTTTTGATCTTCTAGATTAAGGTTGATCACCTCCTTATAGTATCTTAATTTTCTTTTATCATCTAATTCTTTATCCCATGACATTTTCTCCTTGAATTTAGATATGATAATATTTTTAATAGTATCATTATTTTTCATAGGAACCTCATCCTTTATTTCCTAATGATTTATCCAAGACTTGGCACATTTATGCCACCCCACTTGAGTTGCAGGTGGTTTTAATTAGAGTTTGAAGAAATCTTAGTAAGCCTCTTGTCTTCCATTTTTTTTATCATGTTCTTGTCCATTGGGTACCTAGTCATAATTTTGCTCTCAGTGGGGGAAAAACTCGCTTCTATGAGGAGGATAGGATAGGGTGTATTCCCTTTAATTTTTAGATTTTAAGCTATAAAATTCTTTTGGACTTGTTTAATTTTCTCCAAGATTTTAGAGATGCTACAAACCCATACTTCAAGACCATATAAGATAACAACAAACGAGAATCTCAAAGAAAATTTTATTCTTATTCCATAGCAATAGGTTCGTTGACTTACAAAAATTTTCAAGCCCATAATAAAATGTCCACCTTCCATATATAATTTTCTCAATGTTATAGTTCTAATTAATCTTGTGATGAAGATCGATTCCAATATGTTTGTATGAAGTCACTTCCTTGAAGTTGTAGTTGTCATAAACAAAATTAGTGTAAGTGATATTTTTGGATTCAATTATCTTAACCTTCATTTTTTCAGTCTGTGAAGTCATACTTGTACTAGAACAAAAATCCTTGAGGATTTTTAGTTTGTTGTCGAGATCATAGAGAATCCTGGCAATAAGAACAATATAATTACTGTAAAGCAAATGGATGATGAATATATTAGCAAGGTTAGGCTGAAACAACATTATTATTTTGAACTGCCCTCTGAATTCTCAATGTATATGCCAAAAAATGTAGGGGATAGGGGACAACATTTCTTAACTGCTATATTATAATTAAAATTTATTTTGAATAACCCTCATTGTTCCTAAACCTGGTAATAACATTCTTGTACAACCTTATCACAATATTATTACAATATGTCCAACTCTAGAGGAAAATTTTGTTGATTAATTGGGTTGGTTGTCATTGATGTCAACCCTTGAAGAAAGTCCGGTAGTGAATTCCGGTAGCACAAAGGTTTATGTAATGGACCCAAGTTTATTTGTTCGATAATGGTATGAGTTTTGATATATTTGAAGGTAAGACTATTCTAGATGGATAATACATGTCATGCCATTTCCGGTGGTATGTGGAACGTCACTTAACTCCTCATGATTAGAAATTTATGGCCATGTGAAGTTGGATAACCCTCATGAGTCATCTAGAAGTCACAAAAGGTTAAAGTAGTCAAAGTGTTTGCAAAGAATAAATTATTTAAATAATAAAGTGAAGTGATGAGAACGTACTATAATTCAAAGAGGAAGAAAAAGAAATTATTTAAATAATAAAGTTAATGGAGAACTTACTAATTATGGAAAGTGGTTAAGTTAAGTGGACAAGTGGTTATAAGTGGGTTAACCCTAAAATAATGAAAGTGGGTTAAGATGGTTAAAAGATAACCCCTTGAGGATGCTACATGAAAGTATAAATAAGAGGCAATATCTCTCATTTAAATACACTTGAACCTATTGAATATCATTGAATATCTATTTTGTGAAAGGTTATTTGGGCAGGTATTATTGATAGAGAAAAGTGTGAAAGAAAAAGTGGGGCAGGAAAACTGCGGCAGAAAAATCGCAGAAAAAAAAGTGTGGTAGAAAAATCACGGTAGAAAAAGTGTGACAAAAAAATCGCGGCAGAAAAAGTGTGGCAGAAAAATCACGACAGAAAAAGTGTGGCAGAAAAATCGCGACTACAACATGGTTGGGTTATATTTATGAGAAATATGTCACATATTGTTTGAGGTATGTTTTGTGAGCTAGGGTTTATCTCTTGAGATGGTATTGGATGTTCAATATTTTTGCATATATAAGATTTGTTGAGGGATACAGTTGGTATTTTGTTGTTGGTATTTTTCATATGGGTATTGGTATTTTGGTTGTGATGTGTTGCTGAAGTTGTTGGTTTAGCTTGAGGATACATAATAGTGAGGTTGTGGCACATGGTTTGATGTAAGGTTTTATGGTATTTGGTTTATGGATAGAGTGATAAATTGTTAGATAACTTTTGATGGTTATATTGGTGTATGTATTTGCTATATGGTTGAGGTACATGTTGGGTACATGGTTGAGACAAGTAGTTGATGAGTTGGCACATACATGACGTGTATAGTTGATGGTGTTGGTACATCTTGATGAATCATAGTTTATGTGCATTTGATGCATGATTGGTACATATTTGGTGCATGGTTGATGCACTCATTGATGGTATAGGTTGAGGTACAGGTTGGTGCATGGTTGATGCACTTGTTTATGGTACAGGTTGATTACAAATTTTTTGCTACAGGTTGGTTGGCTACATGTTAGTAGTACAGGTTGTTACAACAATATATCTCACAGTGATAGTGTGACAAGGGTTCCATCATTCTACTTCTACATCAGGGAGGTTGGACGGGGCAAGGACAGGTGGTTGTAGCCACCTTCTGGTTGTAGCTGGAGAACATAGGGGGTTGTAGCCTCCTTCTAGTTGTAGCTAGAGAATTGGGGAGTTGGAGCTTCCCTAAGGTTGTAGCCTAAGAAACTAGGGAGTTGGAGCCTCCTTCCAGTTGTAGTTGGAAAACAAAGGAAGTTTGTGCTTCCAATGAATGTAATTCTTAAAGACATATAATAAAAAGCATCATGTGGTTTTCTCACGCTTTGGGTTTCCACGTAAAAACACTGGTGTATTGTGTATGTGTATGATTTATCATTTGTTCATTGTTTATTCACTCTGCAATCATTGGATGATAATGCTACATTGATATAACACTTTCATATTTTGGTTAGAAAATGATTTGATTTCTCTGTTACTGATTCACCCCCCCTCTCAGTAATCCAACACATTTAGCTCTTCTAACATATTCCAAAGGTTAGACTTGGTCACTATGTCAAAAGATTTTCTAAAATCAATGAAACAACATAGGAGTTTGGTTTTATTATTGTGACACTCCTCTATAAAGATCGTAAGCATTAAAAATGTTCCATAGTTGAATGATAGCTCCTATATCTATCCTAGCCTTTAGCTCTTTTTCCATGACTTTCTAGACATAATCTTTGTTAATTTTTTTAATATGTGATCTCTAATTCCAATAAAAACAATTTATACCCATATGCATGCACACAAAAAAATAAATTCCAGATCTGATTTTTATGAACATAAATACATTGATCTTATTAACAACACATGCATGATGGAAAAAATAAAACCAATCACACACATTAACACGCACAATTTTGGATAAAACACCCCTAGAAAAACCCTGAAGGGAAAACTAGCAAATGTGAGTTTTATTGATTTTTCCCATAGAGAATAAATCTACAAAATTTGTTACAACAATTAATGAACCTGTACTTACCTAAAAAATCAGGAAAATCATGGCACAAAAATCTGTACAAAATTCTGTCATGGAAATCCCGCACAACCAAAATAACACATTCTTGTTTGCTTGGAGTGGAGAGGAGAATCATTTCCCTGAAATCATGGAGAGTATATTTTGGAATGTAGAGGAATAAAACTTGTTGTATGGGTCAATTGATCTGCCTTCCAAAGAAGGAATCATTTTTAGTTTCTCTGGAATCATCGTATTGTTTGTGTCACCATTTGATGCCACAATCTGAGAGAGTTCAATTTGTTGTTGAGAGGAGAACAACATAAGGACTCGTGTTCAACCATTGATTGTCCCGGTGTGAGGGAACTACAAAGGAGAACTACATGAGTCCAAAAAGAGTGTCTAAGGATCCCAATAGAGCATAGGATTATCTCAATTGAACATGTACATGAAGCTACGAGCGTGGAGAGAGTCGTGAGAAAAGAAGAGCTCAAATGAAAGAGACATTCAAGGAGGAGAGTCGTTGTTTTCACAAACAAGGCATGATACAACCGTGTGGAGAATAATTCATGATAAGGAGGCCCATGTGAAAAATAATGACACACACTACTAATCAACAATAAAGAATCTAGCAATAGTTTTGAATCTGAAAGGAAGGTAAATTAATTATTTTTTTAAGGAAAAAAATTGTTTATTCATTTTCAAATAGCTGTACCTGAATATATATTTTTTGAAATGGAAAATCCATCGGTTGACTCGTATATGAATGAATCAACTAATTTAGATGGATAAAACTTTGTGAATTTGAAGTTTTAGATGCAAACTTTCATGGAAGGATGTAATGTTTGGTCAATTGTGTCCAGAGATGGAGCCAAACTAGGATCTGCCTCCAACACTCAGGATTGGGATCGAAGAGAGACCAAGGAAAAGGTACTCTTGAGACTTTCCATCAAGGAAAACATTATTGCACATCTCAAGGATTGCAGTACATTTAAGGAAACTTGGAACACACAAAAAAGTTTGTATGAAATAACTAATACAAATTGAGTATTTTTTTTAAAAATCAAATTACTCTTAATTGAAATGGAGGGAACCAAAAATGTCAATAATTTTCTTTCTAGGATTAAATATCTTAAAAATAATCTTGGTGAGATTGGTCAGAATATTTCAAGAACAGATCTAGTAATTGTAACTTTGAATGGTATGATATATGAATATCAATTTTTTATTACGAGTCCTGCATCTAGAGAGAAAGCACCTACTTTTGATGAATTAAAAGGTATTTTTTTGCAAGAGAAAGAACGCAAAAATAATATTAACTTAGTGTTTCAAAGTTCATATTCGACATCAGTAGCCAAAGGGAAACATCCATGGGAGAGAAATAGAGGAGGTAAGGCACATGTGAAAAATCACAACAAGTTATGCTACCACCAAGAAGAGACACCAATGTAAAGAGGAATGATGGATTCTTCCATTCTGGTAAGCCTAGTCATTTTGCTAAGGACTATAGGCAGAAGAAATTTGATGAATCCAAATATAAAAAGAATTCAGGAAATTATGTTGATAAAGACGTCACAGCGAGAGATGATTTCAAAAATCTCAAATTGTTTATTTATGGTGTTTCTTTATTAGTGGAAATTGATTGTTCCTATGCATGGTTTATTGATTCTGGTGCTTCAATTCATATTTCACGCAATGGGGATTGGTTTGAAACTTATCATAGGATAAATAATGGTTCTAATATCTATCTAGGAGATGATATATCACATCAAATTAATGGTTATGGAGATATTTGTGTGACAAATTTCCTAATCGTCAGGAGAAACTAATCCATAATTTTATGTTTGTTTTTGGAATTAAGAAGAATTTATTTTCATGTTCCACTATTGCATATCAAAATTTAAAAGTTGAATTTGTTAAGTCACAGTGTTTTGTGAAGTACATACATGATCGCTACAAAGTTGTATCAACAGGGGTTAGAGTTGGAGGAATGTACAAGCTTGATGTCATAATAATCATCAAGCATTGACATCAACAACTATGCCACATGAAGACTTATGGAATCAAAGGTATGGTCATATTAATCATAATGATTTGATTCTACTTAATAAAAAATATATGGTGGAGGCTCTTCCAAATATTAAGAATGAACATATTTCATGTGAGGGGTGTAGACTAGGTAAACAACACAGGGAAGAGTTTCCTACACATACAAATAATAGGAAATGAGAAATTCTTGAGCTAGTGCACACAAATGTGTGTGCTCCTATGTAAATAATGTTTCTTGTTGGAGCATATTATTTCCTTACCTTTATTGATGATAGAACTAGATATACCTGGGTTTATTTTATCAGAAATAAAAGTGATGTTTTTGAGGATTTGAAAGAAAACATGAAGGTATATCAAAATTATCTTATTATATGAAGGAGGAGAATACACACCAAGAGATTTATTCAAATATTAAAAATGCAATGGAATACAACAACATTTTTCAACAAAATTTTGGGCTGAAGCAATCATTACTAGTGTATATATGAAAAAAAAAAGTCCTACAAGTGTTTAGAGCATAAAACACATGTCGAACCATTTTGTAGCTTTAAACCAGTAGTAATTCATCTAAGGATTTTGGGAATAAAATTGTTTCTCATGTTCCTAAAGAATATAGGAAAAATATTGATGCCAAGGCAATCAAATGCATTTTTTTTGGTTATTGTACTGATCACAAAGCATATAAAATGTATAATCCCAACACTCATAAGTTTTTTTCAAGTAGAGATGTATTATTTCATGAACATGCAGATGAAAGTAAAAAAAAAAGATAGTCATTATGTATGGCATATTCCTAATGATAATGATGAATGTGTCAAAGAAGAAGAAGGCATTGAACTTGTTCAAGATGAATATTTAAGAAGCATGGAAAGTTCACGTAACCATAGTTCACCAAGAAGGGATGAAGGAACTCCACAAAGAAGTGTAGCACCAAGGAGATAAACACGAAAAACTTATACACTTGTTAGGTATAAATACAATGCATTAATGACTTGAGTTATGAATGTAGTGGAGCCTTAATTTTGAGCAAGCTAAAGACCATAGAGTATGGATAGATGCAATGAAAGACGAATATGATTCTATCATGAAGATTGAGACATGGGAATTAACAGAACTACATGAGAATAAAATCCCTATAAGACCGAAATGGTCGCTCAAGTCTAAATTTAATGTTGATGATATTATAGACAAGTATAAATCTAAATTGGTTTCAAATTGTTATTCACAGAAAGAAGGAATTGATTATGGAGACACTTTTGCACCTATACCTTGTTGATTAAGGTTGGTTGTCATTGATGTCAACCCTTGAAGAAAGCCCCATAGCACAAAGGTTTGGGTAATGGACCCAATATTATTTGATGTAAATATGACTCATTATTGTTTTGTCATGGTTGATAAGAAGTAAATATGGATGAACTCCAAAGTGGTCCCCTTATGGTGAAAGTCCTCACGGGAAGACGCTTTGTGGAGTAAGAGATCCCATGCTTAATTATGGAATAATGAGATGAAGGAAAGTGAATTTTTTAGGGAAAATATCCTATATGGATAGTTCTTTTCATGTCATTTCCGGTGGTATGTGGAACATCACATAATTCCTCATGGTTAGAGAGTTATGGCCATGAGAAGTTGGAGACCCAAGGTTTGGGTAATGGACCCAAGTTTGTTTGATGGGTAATGGTATGATTTATGATATATTTTCAGATAAAAAATTATTCTATATGGATAGTACATGTCATTCCATTTCTGGTGGTATGTAGAACGTCACATAACTCCTCACGGTTTGAGAGTTATGGCCTTACGAAGTTGGAGGACCCTCATATGTCATCTAGAAGCCCCAAAAGGTCAAGGTAGTCAAAGTGGTTTAAGAGATTTTAACAGGTAAATAATAAAGTGAAGTGATGAGTCTATTATAATTCAAAGTGAATAAAAAATAAATTATTTCAATAATAAATTTAATGGAGAAATTAGAAGTGGACCCAACCCTAAAATAAGGAAAGTGGGTCAAGTGACCTAGAAGATGTTTTTAAGGAAGCTACTTGGAGAGTATA
>ML779737.1:312630-331563 GCA_009831015.1 Picea engelmannii
GGTACATGGTTGGATGCACTTGTTTATGGTACAGGTTGATTACAGGTTGGTGCATGGTTGATGCACTTGTTTATGGTACAGGTTGATTACAGGTTGAGGTACAGGTTATGCATGGTTGATACATGGTTCAGATTTATTGGTGCAGGTTTACATCGGTATATCTCACAATGATAGTGTGGCAGTGGTTCCATCATTCTACTTCTACTTCAGGGTGGCAGGACGGGGCAAGGACATGTGGTTGTAGCCAGAGCACATTGGGGGTTGTAGCCTCCTTCTGGTTGTAGCCAAAGAATTGGGGATTTGAAGCTTCCCTCAGGTTGTAGCCTAAAAAACTAGGAGGTGGGAGTCTCCTTCCAGTTGCAGCTGGAAAACAAAGGAATTTGGTGCTTCCAATGAATGTAATTCTTCAAGACATATAAGAAAAATCATTCCGTGGTTTTCTCCCGATTTTGATTTCCACGTAAAACACTGGTGTACTGTGTATGTGTGTGATTGTTTATTTCTTACTGCTCATTATTAGATAATAATTCTACATTGATATAACAATTGAAGAAAAATGATTATAATTATGCTATTATTAATTCACCCCCCCTCTCAGTAATCCAACAATTGGTATCAGAGTAGGTTCCTTCAGAAATCAGTTTAACCACTGAAAGGTAGATCATGGAGAGTACCAACTCGTATAAAAATGGAATACCACAATTTGATGGACATAAGTATGATTTTTGGAGCATAAGTATGAAGACATATATACAGACACAGGGATTTCAAGTTTGGAAATCAATTGTAGATGGATACACAGCACCAACAATGCCACCAACAAATGACAAAGAAGTGAAACTTGGTGAGAATAATTCCAAAGCCATAAATGCACTTTTGAATGGTCTCAGTGATACAGTATTCACTAAAGTTGCACATTGTAAATCTGCTAAAGAGATTTGGGACAAGATTCGAAATATTTATGAAGGAGATTCAAAATTCAAAGCAGTGAAGCTTCAATCTTACAGAGGTGATTTTGAATAACTAAAAATGAAGGAAGATGAAGATATCACATCCTACTTCTTACGAGTCGTTGAAACAGTGCATGCAATCATAGGATTGGGAGAAGAAATCTAAGAATCTTTAATTATTCAAAAGGTAATAAGATCTCCTCCTATGAGATTCAACCCTAAGATATCAGCACTAGAAGAAATATCAAATTTAAACTTAATAAGCATGGATGAACTGCATGGAATCTTTATAGCATATGAGATGAGAACTGAACATGAAAATCTAGATGTAAAAGAAGCAGCCTTCAAATCATCCAAAAGATCAAAGAAAAATAAAAATGAACAAGAATAATATAGCAGAAGCAATGACGTCTCGGAAGATAATGATGAAGTGGCCAACTTTGTCAAAAGACTGAAGAAGAGAACCAATGGTAGGTACAGAGGTAAGCTTCCTTTAATTTGTTTTAATTGTGATGGTATTGGTAATTTTTCTAACAAATGTCCTCATAATAAAAAGAGAAATGATGAAGGTTAGTCAAAAGGCAGACAAACATATAAAGTTAAAAGAACTACAAACAAAGTTTCCAAGAAAAACGTTTGCACCAAAGAAGACATCTCATCATCAGATGAAAATGAAGTCAGTAACAGTGAAACAAGGAGAGTTATATTCATGGTAGAAGAAGAATATGATAAAGAAGAATATGAAAAAGAAATTGAAGAGGCAGAAGTTGAATTCCGAGAAGAATTAATGAGTATCATAGAATTTATCAGAATAGAAAAGAAGAAAAACAAGAAACTACAAGCAGAACTAGATAAGAAAAAAGACACTCAAGAACTAGAACAAATGATCACAAAATTGAAGGTTCAAATAGAAGAAGATAAAAGAATTGAACAAGCACTCAAAGAAAAGCTAGAAAGAAAGGATGGGATCATTGAAAACTTGGAAGCAGAGATGGTCACACGAAGAAAAGATATTCAAAAGAAAAATATGCAGAATAACTCAAAAGTTCTGGATGACATTGTCAGCAGTCAAAAATCTTATCTTCACAAGTCCGGACTTGGATACAATCAGACAGAAAAAGGATCAAGCTCCAAAACAACAGAGCAAGAAACAAATCCAAAAAGTTATGCATAAACAATCAAAAGGGATAAAAAGATATACAGGGAAGATTACAGGGACACTCCTCCACCAAGAAGATTCAGATTTCAGAATCAACAACAAACAGACAGACCACAAGAAGAAGAAAGATTCATAAGAGCACCTCCTTTCATAATATCTTCAACTACCAGGTATCAAACTATATTTTTTGGTTTATGTTATGCATGTAATAATTTTGGACATAAAGTTGTAAATTGTAGAGCTAACAACAGGAACAATAACTACTTTGAGAGCCATACACAAAGGGGTTATTCAAGAAGACCTAGTGAAACACAGAGAAGAAGTTACAACAAGTTTGAATATTGAAGTGGAATGTTACAAATGTAACAATTATGGACACATGGCCAAAAATTGCAGAATGACAGTCCCTCCTAAAGAACCTCAACAGAGTCACAAACAAGAACCTCAGAAAATGACATGGATAAGAAAACAAGATTAGTATAGCAATGAATAATGCACAATCGCTCTACAAGGTAAACAAAAGAAACGTGGTTGGTATGTTGATAGTGGATGTTCAAAACACATAACAGGTGATAGAGACAAGTTTCTTACATTACGAAAGGAAAGAGATGGATCAGTCTCCTTTGGAAATGATGATTCATCCAAAATCATTGGAAAATGCACAGTCCGAATTGGGAACAAGAATGAAAAGGAAGAAAATGTTCTACTAGTTGAAGATATGAAACATAATCTTTTAAGTGTGAGTCAAATGTGTGACCAAGGTCATAAAGTTACTTTCGATTCACAAAAGTGTGAGATAAGAAAATAAGGTTCAGAGAACTGATCGCTACAGCTGCAAGAACTTCAAGCAACATATGTGTTAACTAAAATTGGAAATGAAAAGTGTTGTCTAGGAAAGGAAGATGAAAGTTGGCTATGGAACAAAAGAATGGGTCACATGCATTTTGATAACCTTGTCAAAGTCAACAAAAGAGAAGCAGTTAGAGAAATGCCCCAGATCATGAAACCAACCAACACTTTATGCAAGCATTGTCAACAAGGAAAGCAAACAAAGACCAGGTTCAATTCAAAGGAATATTCAACAACAAAACCACTAGAAATTGTGCATACTGATCTAGTTGAACCAACTACAACAAAAGGCTAAAAATGTGAGAGATACTTTATGTTACTAGTTGATGATTATACAAGAATGACTGCAATTTTCTTTCTCAAGAACAAATCAAAAGCTTTTGAAAATTTCAAGATCTATAAGGAAATAGTTGAAAATGAGATGGATTCAAGAATCAAATGCTTAAGATCGGATAATGGAGGAGAATTCACCTCAAAGGAATTTATGGACTACTACAGCAATCATGGAATAAAAGGGCAATTCTTCGTCGCTAGGACACCTCAACATAATGGAGTTGTTGAAAGAAAGAACATGACAGTACAAGAAATGGCTCGAACAATGATAATGGATTCAAACTTGATAGATATTTTTTGGACACGCGTAGTGCATACAACATTTCACATTCAAAATAGAGTAATGTTCATAAACAACACTGATAAAACTCCCTACGATCTATGGAAAGGAAAACCAACAAATGTGAAGCACTTCAAAGTGTTTAGAAGCAAATGCTACATCAAAAGAGAAGATGACAGAATGGGAAAGTTTGACTCTCGTGTGGACAAGGGAATACTTGTTGGTTACTCAAGTACAAGGAAAACATACAAGTTTTACAATATAATATTAAACAAAGTTGTGGAAAGAATGAACGTAGCAATTGATGAAACAGGCAGACCAGGATCAAAGAAAGAAGAAAACAAATCAATGGAACAACCGTTTGAAGAAGAAGATGAAAAAGAAGAAGAAGAAGAAGATGAAGATGAAGAGAATCCGACACAAGTAGAAGACGACGTTCAACAAGTATCTCCAAAGACACCTAGCAAACATGTACAGAAGAATCATCCTTCAGATCAGATTATTGGAAACAAAGATATAGGAGTTGAGACTAGAAGAAAAATTCATTCACCAAAACAAACACACCTAGCACTCTTATCTACAATTGAACCAAACTGTTTTGAAGAAGCCAGCAAGGATGAATTTTGGAATAAGGCCATGAATGAAGAATTGGATCAAAAAGAGAAAAATGACACTTGGTAATTGGTTCAAAGACCAAAGAATAAGAATGTGATCACCACAAAATGGGTTTTCAGGAATAAATTGAATGAAGATGAACAGGTTACAAGGAACAAAGCTAGATTGGTATGTAAAGGATATGCACAGATTGAAGAAATCAACTTTGAAGAGACTTTTGCCCCAGTTTCCAGAATGGAAGCAATCTATTTGCTTTTAGCTTATGCATGCTCCAAAAATGTTAAAGTATATCAGATGGAAGTAAAATCAATTTTCTGAATGGGGAACTTGAAGAAGAAGTCTACATTGAACAACCAGAAGGATTTCAGTTGTCAGAGAATACATACTATGTGTGCAAATTAAAGAAGGCCTTGTATGGTCTAAAACAGGCTCCTAGAGCATGGTAGTCCTGACTGGATAAGTATCTGGAGTAGGCAGGGTTCAAAAAAGGAAGTGCAGACAACAACCTCTACATCAAGGTAAGTCAAGGTAATATTTTATTAATTGAGGTTTATGTTGATAATATTTTTTTTGGTAGTGATGATGACATGTTAAGCCAGAAATTTTCAAAAGACATGAAGAATGAATTTGAAATGTCGTTACTTGGAGAACTATCCTTCTTTCTAGGACTTCACAAACTTCAAAGCAACCAAGGAATTTTTATTTCTCAAACCAAGTATATCAGAGAAATGATAAAGAGGTTCAGAATGGAAGATTGCAAACCAGTTGTCACTCCCATGCAAACCAGTTGTAAGTTGAGCAAATATAATGATTCAAAGTCTACAGATCAGAGGCAATATAGGTCAATGATTAGAAGCCTACTATATGTGACAGCAACTAGACCAGATGTAATGCAGGCATTTGGACAGGTGGCATGATTTCAACCAGCACGAACGAAATCACATGTATTAGCAGTAAAGAGGATCTTTAGATATCTCAAAGGAACTGAAGAGTTTGGATTATAGTATCCAAAAGGAAAAGATCTATCACTTATTGCCTACACAGATGTAGATTGGGCAGGTTGTATTGATGATGGACGAAGCACCAGTGGAGTAGCATTCTACTTAGGTGAGTGTTTGGTATCATGTCTAAGCAAGAAACAATCATCGGTATCTCTATCTATAGCTGAGGCAGAGTATATTGCAGTAACAACATGTTGTACACAAGTTCTTTGGATGAAACAAACTTTGACAAATATACAGGTTGAATATGATGAGCCCATTCCAATATATTTTGATAATGCAAGTGCCATCAATATCTCAAAAAAACCAGTGATGCACTCCAAGACGAAACACATTACAATCAAGTATCACTTTCTACGGGAACAGGTTGCAGAAAAGAACATCAGAAATGAGTATGTGGGAACAAAAGAACAAGTGGCAGACATATTTACAAAACCACTTCCACGGGAAGCCTTTGAATATCTTCGCCAAAGACTTGGAGTTATTTCTACTCCAAAAATGAATTCTTTTTGAATGTTTATCTTGTATGTCTTAGATGTACACGAGGAAGCACCATAAGAGGATAGTTTTTCAAGGTTAGAAACCCCGTATGGAAATATACCTTTTCCATTGATGACAAAGGGGGAGAGATTTATCAGATGCGGAGGACATAGGAATGGTTCTAGGGGGAGCAGATTTATCAGATGCAGAGGACAGAGGCATGGTTCCAAGCAAAGCAGATTTATTAGATGCATATGACAAAGGCATGGTTTCAGGGGGAGCATGAGTGATATGATTCCAGTATTGCATCAGAGTGTTTCCATCAATGCCAAAGGTAGAAATTGTTGATTATGGTTTGTTGTCATTGATGTCAACCCTTGAAGAAAGCCCCATAGCACAAAGGTTTGGGTAATGGACCCAATATTGTTTGATGTAAATATGACTCATTATCATTTTGTCATGGTTGATAAGAAGTAAATATGGATGAACTCCAAAGTGGTCCTCTTATGGTGAAAGTCCTCACGAGAAGATGCTTTGTGGAGTAAGAGAACCCATGCTTAATTATCGAATAATGAGATGAAGGAAAGTGAATTTTTTAGGGAAAATATCCTAGATGGATATCTCTTGTCATTTGATTTCCGGTGGTATGTGGAACGTCACATAATTCCTTATGGTTAGAGAGTTATGGCCATGAGAAGTTGGAGACCCCTGGTTTGGGTAATGGACCCAAGTTTGTTTGATGGGTAACAATATGATTTATGATATATTTTCAGATAATACTATTCTATATGGCTAGTACATGTCATTTCATTTATGGTGGTATGTATAACGTCACATAACTCCTCACGGTTTGAGATTTATGGCCTTACGAAGTTAGAGGACCCTCATATGTCATCTAGAAGCCCCAAAAGGTCAAAGTAGTCAAAGTGGTTTAAAAGATTTTAAAAGGTAAATAATAAAGTGAAGTGATTGTTGTATTATAATTCAAAATGAATAAAAAATAAATTATTTCAATAATAAATTTAATGGAAAAATTAGAAGTGGACCCAACCCTAAAATAAAGAAAGTGGGCCAAGTGACCTAGAAGATGTTTTTAAGGAAGCTACTTGGAAAGTATAAATAAGAGGCAAGGCTATCTCATTTGTATCACACTTGAGCATATTGAATATATATATATATATATGTGTCTGAGATAACCAAGGATATCTAAACTGGAATTCTGATTGAAGGTGAAGAAAAGAAGGCCGAAATGCAAGGAAGGATAAATTATTTTGATGGTGCTTTCTAAGGTATGTTATTTACAGGTCATCTCACCATTTTCGCTTTAATTTTTTTTCTATAATGATTCAGACTGTGAAATTGCTATGAAACTAAGAAAACATATCCAAGTATCTGTGGTAAAACACTTAGCTTGTAGGTCATTGTATTTTTGGATTTACACTCTATGGAAAATAGGGTTTGTGGTCAGTCTTGAAACTAGTCAAAATCAGGTGTTTCGGGTAACAACGTCATAACTTATTCATAACATATCCAAATTTAGTGAGACAAAATGTGTTGGTTAGGGGACCGTCTGTAATATCCTGTGTAATAGTTTCATATCAATTCATCAAATATTTTGTGCGGGTGACTCTCTACAAGGTCGCTCTCTAGAATAAGCCAGAATTCAGCAAGGTATGTCATTTTTTCTATAACTCCTTTTCTGAGAGGTTCCATGTAGTGACACTTGGAGGAATTGCATTAAGAATACTGGATAAAATTTTGTATCAGTTTCAGATATTTATACATTAAAGGTTCAAAGTTATGATTACTTCAAGTTAGAGTTGTTGACTAATCCAAAACTTAGCATGTGAGACTAAAGAAAAGTTTGATGAAAATGATAGTCTCTTGTTTTTAAAATTACAGAAGGTTTGTAGGAATGTGATCGCATATACAAGGTCTATTATAGAGATACAAATCAGATTTGGATGATGAAATTGATGAGGGATTTTGGCTGTGCTACATGTTGAGTACATGGTTGAGACAAGTAGTTGATGAGTTGACACACATACATGAGGTGTATAGTTGATGATGTTGGTACATATTGATGATTCATAGTTGATGAGTAGTTGATAACTGATTGACATATATTTGGTAAATGGTTTGATGCACTTCTTTATGGTACAGGTTGATTACAGGTTGGTGCATGGTTGATGCACTTTTTTATGGTACAAGTTGATTACAGGTTGAGGTACGGGTTTATGCATGGTTGATGCATGGTTTAGATTTATTGGTACAGGTTTACAGCGATATATCTCACAGTGATAGTGTCACAGTGGTTCCATCATTCTACTTCTACTTCAGGGTGGCAGGACAGGGCAAGGACAGGTGGTTGTAACCACCTTCCAGTTGTATCCAGAGAACATTGCGGGTTGTAGCCTCCTTCTGGTTGTATCTAGAGAATTGGAGAGTTGGAGCTTCCCTCGGGTTGTAAGAAAAAACATTCTGTGGTTTTCTCCCGATTTAGGTTTCCACGTAAAACACTGGTGTACTGTGTATGAGTGTGATTGTTTATTTATTACTGCTCATTATTGGATAATAATTCTACATTGATATAACAATTGAAGAAAAAGGATTATAACTACACTATTACTGATTCACCCCCCTTTCAGTAATCCAACAATTGGTATCAGAGTAGGTTCCTTCAGAAATCAGTTTAACCACTAAAAGGTAGATCATGGAGAGTACCAACTCGTATAAAAATGGAACACCATAGTTTGATGGACAAAAGTATGTTTTTTGGAGCATAAGGATGAAGACATATATGCATGCACAGGGATTTCAAGTTTGGCAATCAATTGTAGATAGATACACAGGACCAACAGTTTCACGAACAAATGACAAAGCAGTGAAACTCGGTGAGAATAATTCCAAAGCCATAAATGCACTTTTGAATGGTCTCAGTGATACAGTATTAACCAAAGTTGCACATTGTAAATCTGCTAAAGAGATTTGGGACAAGCTTTGAAATATTTATGAAGGAGATTCAAAAGTCAAAGCAACAAAGCTTTAAGCTTACAGAGGTCAGTTCGAACAACCAAAAATGAAGGAATATGAAGATATCGCATCCTACTTCTTATGAGTCGATGAAACAGTGAATGCAATCTTAGGATTGGGAGAAGAAATCGAAGAATCTATAATTGTTCAAAAGGTACTAAGATATCTTCCTATGAGATTCAACCCTAAGAAATCAACACTAGAAGAAAGATCAGATCTAAACTCAATAAGCATGGATGAACTGCATGGAATCTTCACAGCATATGAGATGAGAACTGAATAGGAAAATCCAGATATAAAAGAAGCATCCTTCAAAGCATCCAAAAGATCGATGTGAAAGAAAAACAAACAAGAATAATATAGCAGTAGCAGCGACGTCTCGAAATATGATGAAGAAGTGTCCAACTTTGTCAAAAGACTAAACAAGGGAACCAACGGTAGGTACAAAGGTAAGCTTCCTTTAATTTATTTTAATTGTGATGGTATTGGTCATTTTTCTAACAAATGTCCTCATAAGAAAAAGATAAATGATGAAGGTTACTCAAAAGGAAGACAAACATATAAAGGTAAAAGAACTGCAAAGAAATTTTTCAAGAAAAACTTTTGCACTAAAGAAGACATCTCATCATCAGATGAAGATGAAGTCAGTGACAATGAAACAGAGAGATTTCTATTCATGGTAGTAGAAGACTCTGGTAAAGAAGACTCCGAAGGAGAATATGAAGAAGCATACAAAGAATAAATTGAAGAGGTAGAAGTTGACTTCCGAGAAGAATTAATGAGAGTCATAGAAGTTATCAGAAGAGAAAAGAAGAAAAACAAGAAACTACAAGAAGAACTAGATAAGAAAAAAGACACTCAAGAACTAGAACAAATGATCACAAAATTGAAGGTTCAAATAGAAGAAGATAAAAGAATTGAAGAAGCACTCAAAGAACAACAAGAAATAAAGGACATGATCATCGAAAACCTGGAAGCAGAGATTATCACAGTAAGAAATTATATGCCAAAGAAAAATATGCACAATAGCTCAAAAGTTCTGGATGACATTATCAACAGTCAAAAATCTTATCTTGACAAGTCCGGACTTGGATACAATCAGACAGAAAAGGGATCAAGCTCCAAAACAATAGAGCAAGAAAAAAATCTAAAAATTTATGCAGAAACAATCAAAGTGGATAAAAAGATGTATAAGGAAGATTACAGAGACACTCCTCCACTGAGAATATTCAAATTTCAGAATCAATAATAGATAGATAGGCCTCAAGAAGAATAAGGATTCATAAGAGCACCTTCTTTCATAATATCTTCAACTACCATGTATCAAACTATGTTTTTTGGTTTATGTTATGCATGTAATAATTTTGGACATAAAGCTGTAAATTACAGAGCTAACAACAGGAACAATAACTACTTTGAGAGCCATACACAAAGGCGTTATTCAAGAAGACCTAGTGAAACACAGATAAGAAGTTACAACAGGATTGAATCTTTGAGCACTGAAGTGGAATGTTATAAATGTAACAATTTTGGAGACATGGCCAAAAATTGCAAAATGACTGTCCCTCCTAAAGAACCTCAACAGAGTCACAAACAAGAACCTCAGAAATGACGTGGATAAGAAAGCAAGATCAGTATAGCAATGAAGAATGCACATTCACTCTACAAGATAAATAGAAGAAACATGGTTGGTATGTTGACAGTGGATGTTCAAAACACATGACAGGTGATAGAGACAAGTTTCTTACATTACAAAAGGAAAGAGATGGATCAGTCTCCTTTGGAAATGATGATTCATCCAAAATCATTGGAAAATGCACATTCCGAATTGGGAACAAGAATGAAAAGGCAGAAAATGTTCTACTAGTAGAAGATATGAAACATAATATTTTAAGTGTGAGTCAAATGTGTGACCAAGGTCATAAATTTACTTTCGATTCACAAAAGTATGAAATAAGAAAAGAAGGTTCAGGGAAATTGGTCGCTACAGCTGCAAGAACTTCAAGCAACATATATGTGTTAAGCGAAATTGGAAATGAAAAGTGTTGTCTAGGAAAGGAATATGAAAGTTGGCTATGGCACAAAAGAATGGGTCACATGCATTTTGATAACCTAGTCAAAGTCAACAAAAGAGAAGCATTCAAAGAAATGCCCCAGATCACGAAACCAACCAACACTTTATGCAAGCATTGCCAACAAGGAAAGCAAACAAAGACCAGGTTCAAATCAAAGTAATATTCAACAACAAAACCATTGGAAATTGTGCATACTGATCTAGTTGGACCAACTATAACAAAATTCCAAAAAGGTGAGAGATATTTTATGTTATTAGTTGATGATTATATAAGAATGACTGCAGTTTGCTTTCTCAAGAACAAATCAGAAGTTTTTGAAAATTTCAAGATCTATAAAGAAATGGTTGAAAATGAGATGGATTCAAGAATCAAATGCTTAAAATCGGATAATGGAGGAGAATTCACCTCAAAGGAATTTATGGACTATTGTAGCAATCATGGAATAAAAAGGTAATTCTCCGTTGCTAGGACACCTCAATAGAATGGAGTTGTTGAAAGAAAGAACAGGACAATACAAGAAATGGCTTGAACAATGATAATGGATTCAAAGTTGACAGATATGTTTTGTACACATGTAGTGCATATAGTAGTTCACATTCAAACTAGAGTAATGCTGAAAAACAACACTGATAAAACCCCCTACGAGCTATGGAAAGGAAGACCAACAAATGTGAATCACTTCAAAGTTTTTGGAAGCAAATGCTACATCAAAAGAAAAGATGGTAGAATGAGAAAGTTTGACTCTCGTGTGGACAACATAATACTTGTTGGTTACTCAAGTACAAGGAAATAATACAAGTGTTATAATCTAAGATTAAACAAAGTTGTGGAAAGTATGAACGTAACAATTGATGAAATAGGTAGACCAGAATCAAAGAAAGACGAAAACAAATCAATGAAACAACATTTTGAAGAAGAAGAAGAGGAAGATGAAGATGAAGAGAATCTGACAGAAGGAGAAGAGCAAGTTCAACAAGTATCTTCAAAGACACCTAGCAGACGAGTACAGAAGAATCATCCTTCAGATCAGATTATTGGAAACAAAGATGCAGGAATTGAGACTAGAAGAAAAATCCATTCACCAGAACAAACACACCTAGCACTCTTATCTACAATTGAACCAAATTGTTTTAAAGAAGCCAGTAAGGATGAATTTTGGAATCAGGCCATGAATGAAGAATTGGATCAAATAGATAAAAATGACACTTAGGAATTGGTTCCAAGACCAACGAATAAGAATGTGATTGGCACAAAATGGGTTTTCAGGAATAAATTGAATGAAGATGGACAGATTACAAGGAAAAAAGCTAGATTGGTATGTAAGGGATATTCACAGATTGAAGGAATCGACTTTGAAGAAACATTTGTCTCAGTTTCTAGAATGGAAGCAATCTGTTTGCTTTTAGCTTATGCATGCTCCAAAAATATTAAAGTATATCAGATAGACGCAAAATCAACTTTTCTAAATGGGGAACTTGAAGAAGAAGTCTACATTGAACAACCATAAGGATTTCAATTGTCAGAGAATACAGACTATGTGTGTAAATTAAAGAAGGCCTTGTATGGTCTAAAACAGGCTCCCAGAGCATGGTACTCCAGACTGGATATGTATCTACAGCAGGAAAGGTTTAGAAAAGGAAGTAAAGACAACAACCTCTACATCAAATTAAGTCAAGGTAATATTTTATTAATTGAAGTTTATGTTGATGATATTATTTTTGGTAGTGATGATGACAGGTTAAGCCAGAAATTTGCAAAAGACATGCCGAATGAATTTGAAATGTCGTTGCTTGGAGAACTATCCTTCTTTCGGGACTTCAGATACATAAAAAAAAACAAGGAGTTTTTATTTCTCAAACCAAGTATATCAGAGAAATGCTAAAGAGGTTTGGAATGGAAGATTGCAAACCAGTTATCACTCCCATGCAAACCAGTTGTAGGTTAAGCAAAGATGATGATTCAAAGTCTACAGATAAAAGGAAATATACCTCAATGATTGGCAGCCTACTATATGTGGCAGCATCCAGACCAGATGTAATGCAAGCATTTGGACAGGTGGCACGATTTCAACCAGGACCAAAAGAATCACATGTATTAGCAGTAAAGAGGATCTTCAAATATCTCAAAGGAACAGAAGAGTTTGGATTATGGTATCCAAAAGGAAAAGATCTATCACTTATTACCTACACAGATGCAGATTGGGCAGGTTGTATTGATGACCGACGAAGAAACAATGGAGCAGTGTTCTACTTAGGTGAGTGTTTGGTATCATGGCTAAGCAAGAAACAATCATAGATATCTATATCTACAGCCGAGGAAGAGTATATTGCAGCAACAACATGTTGTATACAGGTTCTTTGGATGAAACAAACTTTGACAGATATATAGGTTGAGTATGATGAGCCCAATCCAATATATTGTGATAATACAAGTGCAATCAATATCTCAAAAAACATAGTGATGCACCCCAAGATGAAGCACATTCCAATAAAGTATCACTTTCTATGGGAACAGGTTGCAGAAAAGAACACCAGAGTTGAGTATGTGGGAACAAAAGAACAAGTGGCAGACATCTTTACAAAACCACTTCCACGGGAAGCCTTTGAATATCTTCACCAAAGACTTGGAGTTATTTCTACTCTAAAAATGAATGCTTTTTTAATGCTTAACTTATATGTCTTATATGTACATGATAAAACACCATAAGAGGACAGTCTCTCAGGGGGAGTAGCCCTTAATGGAAAGATACATTTTCCATTGATGACAAAGGGGGAGAGATTTATCAGATGCAGAGGACATAGGCATGGTTCCAGAGGGAGAAAAATTATCAGATGTAGAGGACAGAGACATGGTTCCAAGGGGAATGGATTTATCAGATGCAGAGGAAAAAGACATGGTTCCAAGGGGAGCATGAGGGATATGATTTTAGTATTGTATCAAAGTGTTGTCATCAATGCCAAAGAGAGAAATTGTTGATTAAGGTTCGTGGTCATTGATGTAAACCCTTGAAGAAAGCCCCGTAGCACAAAGGCTTGGGTAATGGACCCAATATTGTTTGATGTAAATATGACTCATTATTGTTTTGTCATGGTTGATAAGAAGTAAATATGGATGAACTCCAAAGTGGTCCCCTTATGGTGAAATCCCTCACGGGAAGACGCTTTGTGGGGTAAGAGAACCCATGCTTAATTATCGAATAATGAGATGAAATAAAGTGAAATTCTCAGGGGAAACATTCTTAATGGATAGTGTTTGTCATGTCACTTCCGGTGGTGTGTGGAACGTCACATAATTCCTCACAGTTAGAGATTTATGGCCATGAGAAGTTGGAGACCCCAGGTTTGGGTAATGGACCCAAGTTTGTTTGATGGGTAACGGTATGATTTATGATATATTTTTAGATAATAATATTCTATATGGATAGTAAATTTCATGCCATTTCTGGTGGTATGTAGAACATCACATAATTCGTCACGGTTTGAGAGTTATGGCCTTACGAAGTTGGAGGACCCTCATATGTCATCTAGAAACCCCAAAAGGTCAAAGTAGTCAAAGTGGTTTAAGAGATTTTAAAAGGTAAATAATAAAGTGAAGTGATGATTGTATTATAATTCAAAGTGAATATGAAATAAATTATTTCAATAATAAATTTAATGGAGAAATTAGAAGTGGTCCCAACCCTAAAATAAAGAAAGTGGGCCAAGTGACCTAGAAGATGTTTTTAAGGAAGCTACTTGGAAAGTATAAATAAGAGGCAAGGCTCTCTAATTTGTATCACACTTGAGAATTTTGAATATCTATATGTGTCTAAGGTAACCAAGGATATCTAAACTGGAATTCTGAGTGAATGTGAAGAAAAGAATACCGAAATGCAAGGAAGGATAAATTCTTTTGATCTTGCTTTCTAAGGTATGTTATTTACAGGTCATCTCACCATTTTCACTATACATTTTTTTCTATAATGATTCAGAACGTGATATTTTTATGAAAGTGACAAAACATATCCAAGTATTTTTGGTAAAAAAATTCAGCTTGTGTGTCATTGTATTTTGGGAGTTACACTCTGTGGAAAATAGGGTTTGTGGCCAGTCCTGAAACTAGTTAAAATCAGGTGTTTCGGGTAAAAACTTCATAACTTCTTCATAACAAATCCAAATTCAGTGAAACAAAATGTGTGGGTTAGAGGACATTTTTTAGTATGTTATATAATAGTTTCAAATCAATTCATCAAATATTTTGTGTGGGGCACGCTCCACAAGGTCGCTCGCTAGAATAAGCCAGAATTCAGCAAGGTATGCCATTTTTTCTATAACTCTTTTTATGAGAGGTTCCAAGTAGTGAAAATTGGAGGAATTGCATAAACAATACTGAATAACATTGTGTATCAGTTTCAAATATTTATAAATTACAGGTTCAAAGTTATGATTACTTCAAGCTAGGGTTGTTAACTAATCCAAAACTAGGCATGTGAGACTAAAGAAAAGTTTGATGAAATTGCTAGTCTCTTGTTTTTAAAGTTAATGAAGGTTTGTAGGAATATGATCATATACAACAGGTCTATTATAGAGATATAAATCATATTTGGATGATGAAATTGATTAGGGATTTTGGTTATGGTACATGTTGAGTACATGGTGGAGACAAGTAGTTGATGAGTTGGTGCACATACATGAGGTGTACAGTTGATGATGTTGGTACATATTGAAGAGTCATAGTTGATGAGTAGTTGACACATGATTTGTACATACTTGGTACATGATTGGATGCACTTGTTTATGGTACAGGTTGATTACAGGTTGGTGCATGGTTGATGCACTTGTTTATGGTACAAGTTGATTTCAGGTTGAGGTACAGGTTGATGCATGGTTCAGATTTATTGGTATAGGTTTACAGCGATATATCTCACAGTGATAGTGTGACATTGGGTCCATCATTCTACTTCTACTTTAGGGTGGCAGGATGGGGCAAGGACAGGTAGTTGTAGCCACCTTCCAGTTGTAGCTGGAGAACATTGGGGGTTGTAGCCTCCTTCTAGTTGTAGCCAAAGAATTAGGGAGTTGGAGCTTCCATCATGTTGTAGCCTGAGAAACTAAGGGGTTGGAGCCTCATTCCAATTGCAGTTGGAAAACAAAGGAAGTTGGTGCTTCCAATGAATGTAATTCTTCAAGACATATAAGAAAAACATTCTGTGGTTTTCTCCCGATTTGGGTTTCCACGTAAAACTCTGGTGTACTGTTTATGTGTTTGATTTCTTATTTCTTACTGCTCATTATTGGATAATAATTCTACATTGATATATTAATTGAAGAAAAAGGAATATAATTACGCTACTATTGATTTACGCCCCCTCTCAGTAATCCAACAATTGGTATCAGAGAAGATTCCTTCGGAAATCAGTTTAACCATTGAAAGGTAGATCATGGAAAGTACCAACTCATATAAAAATAGAATACCACAGTTTGATGGACAAAAATATGTTTTTTGGAGCATAAGGATGAAGACATATATATAGGCACAAGGATTTCAAGTTTGACAATCAATTGTAGATGGATACACAGCGCCAACAGTTCCACCAAAAAATGACAAAGCAGTGAAACTCGGTGAGAATAATTGCAAAGCCATAAATGCACTTTTGAATGGTCTCAGTGATATAGTATTCACCAAAGTTGCACATTGTAAATTTGTTAAAGAGATTTGGGACAAGCTTCAAAATATTTATGAAGGAGATTCAAAACTCAAAGAAGCAAAGCTTCAAACTTACAGAGGTCAGTTCGAACAACTAAAAATGAAGGAAGATGAAGGTATCACATCCTACTTCTTACGATTCGATGAAACAGTGAATGCAATCATAGGATTGGGAGAAGAAATCGAAGAATCTATGATTGTTCAAAAGGTACTAATATCTCTTCCTATGAGATTCAACCCTAATATATCAGCACTGGAAGAAATATCGGATCTAAACTCAATAAGCATGGGCGAACTGCATGGAATCTTCACAACATATGAGATGAGAACTGAACAGGAAAATCCAAATGTAAAAGAAGTAGCCTTGAAAGTATCCAAAAGATCAAAGAAAAAGAAAAAGGCACAAAAATAATATAGCAGCAACAACAACGTCTCGAAAGATGATGAAGAAGTGGACAACTTCGTCAAAAGACTGAACAAGGGAACCAACGGTAGGTACAGAGTTAAGATTTCTTTAATTTGTTTTAATTGTGATGGTATTGGTCATTTTTATAACAAATGTCCTCATAAGAAAAAGGTAAATGATGAAGGTTACTGAAAAGGCAAACAAACATATAAAGGTAAAAGAATTAGAAAGAAAGTTTTTAAGAAAAACTTTTGCACCAAATAAGACATCCCATCATCAGATGAAGATGAAGTCAGTGACAGTGAAACAGGGAGAGATCTATTCATGGCAGTAGAAGACTCTGATAAAGAAGACTCCGAAGAAGAATATGAAGAAGCATATGCAGAAGAAATTGAAGAGGCAAAAGTTGACTTCTGAGAAGAATTAATGAGTGCTATAGAAGTTATCAGAAGAGAAAAGAAGAAAAACAAGAAACTACAAGAAGAACTAGATAAGAAAAAAGACACTCAAGAACTAGAAGAAATGATCACAAAATTGAAGGTTCAAATAGACGAAGATAAAAGAATTAAAGAAGCACTCAAAAAACAACAAGAAAGAAAGGACAGGATCATTGAAAATTTGGAAGGAGAGATTGTCACACTAAGAAAGGATATTCAAAAGAAAAATATGCAGAATAGCTCAAAAGTTCTGGATGACATTATCACTAGTCAAAAATCTTATCTTGACAAGTCTGGACTTAGATACAATCAGATAGAAAAGGGATCAAGCTCCAAAACAACAGAGCAAGAAACAAATCCAAAAAGTTATGCAGAAACAATCAAAGGGAATAAAAAGATATACAAGGAAGATTACAGGGACACTCCTCCACCGAGAATATTCAAATTTCAAAATCAATAATAGATAGACAGGCCTCAAGAACAAGAAGGATTCATAAGAGCACCTCCTTTCATAAGATCTTCAACTACCAGGTATCAAACTATATTTTTTGGTTTATGTTATGCATGTAATAATTTTTGACATAAAGTTGTAAATTCCAGAGCTAACAACAGGAACAATAACTACTTTGAGAACCGTACACAAACGGGTTATTCAAGAAGACCTAGTGAAACACAGATAAGAAGTTACAACAGTTTTGAATCTTTGAGCACTAAAGTGGAATGTTACGAATGTAACAATTTTGGACACATGGCCAAAAATTACAGAATGATAGTCCCTCCTAAACAACGTCAACAGAGTCACAAACAAGAACCTCAGAAAATGACATGGATAAGAAAGTGAGATCAGTATAGCAATGAAGAATGCACAGTTGCTCTACAAGCTAAACAGAAGAAACGTGGTTGGTATGTTGAAAGTGGATATTCAAAACATATGACACGTGATAGAGACAAGTTTCTTACATTACGAAATGAAAGAGATGGATCAGTCTCCTTTGGAAATGATGATTCATCCAAAATCATTGGAAAATGCACAGTCTGAATTGGGAACAAGAATGAAAAGGCAGAAAATGTTCTACTAGTAGAAGATATGAAACATAATCTTTTAAGTGTGAGTCAAATCTGTGACCAAGGTCATAAAGTTACCTTCGATTCACAAAAGTGTGAGATAATAAAAGAAGGCTCAGGGAAATTGGTAGTTAAAGCTGCAAGAACTTCAAGCAACATATATGTGTTAAGAAAAATTGAAAATGAAAAGTGTTGTCTAGGAAAGGAATATGAAAGTTGGCTATGGAACAGAAGAATGGATCACATGCATTTTGATAACCTTGTCAAAGTCAACAAAAGAGAAGCAGTCAGAGAAATGCCCCAGATCAACACTTTATTCAAGCATTGTCAACAAGGAAAGAAAACAAAGACCATGTTCAAATCAAAGGAATATTCAACAACAAAACCACTAGAAATTGTGCATATTGATCTAGTTGGACCAACTACAACAAAAGGATAAAAAGGTGAGAGATACTTTATGTTATTGGTTGATGATTATACAAGAATGACTGCAGTTTTCTTTCTCAACAAAAAATCAGAAGCTTTTGAAAATTTCAAGATCTACAAGGAAATGGTTGAAAATGAG
>ML779737.1:365289-386092 GCA_009831015.1 Picea engelmannii
TGTAAGTGTATATGTTGATGACTTATTATATATGGGTAGTAGTTCTAAGATGAAGGATGTATTCAAAATTGCTATGATGAATGAATTTGAGATGAAAGATTTGGGTCTCATGCAATATTTTTTGGGTATGGAGGTTTATCAAAATGAGGATGAAATTTTCATTTGTCAAACAATGTATGCAAAAGATATGTTGAAGAAAATTGATATGGTAGATAGTAAACCAGCCTCCACTCCAACTACTCATGGAATTGCGTTGTGTAGAGATGATGGTGCTGAAATTGTTGATGAGGCAACATATAGAAGTATTGTTGGAAGTTTGATGTTTTTAACCCACACAAGACCCGATATTACTTATTCAGTTTCTCTTGTTTCAAGATACATGACAGAGCCATCTGAAATACATATGAAGGTAGCTAAGAGGATTTTGAGGTATGTGAGAGGAACTCTAAATTTTGGTATTCATTACTACACTTCTAAAAGGTTTAATCTTGTTGGATTTAGTGATTCTGATTGGGGAGGTAGTTTGGATGACCGGAAGTCTACATCTGGTAATTGTTTCTCTTTTGGTTCAGGGTTGATTACTTAGAGCTCAAAGAAGCAAAGTATAGTTGCACTTTCATCCATAGAAGCAGAATATGTTGCATTCACCTCAACAGGTACACAAGCATTATTGCTTAGAAAAGTTCTAGAAGAAATTGGAGGCATTATGGCTTAGAAAAGTTCTAGAAGAAATTGGAGAGAAGCAAATTCATCCTACAGTGATATTTTGTGATAACACTAGTGCCATCAAATTGGCCAAGAATCCAATCCATCATAGAAGGACAAAACATTTTGATTTAAAGTATCATTTCATTAGAGATTTGATGCAAAAGAAGGAAGTATAACTATGTTATATAAAGACTCAAGAACAACTTGCAGACATTTTCACTAAGGCAGTTGCTAATGTCCAGTTTTTTAAACTTCGAGATCAGATTGTGAGCCCTCTTAGCATGAAGGGGGAGTATGTTGGTAATTGATGCAGTCTTGTCAATCATCTGACATGATGCAATCCATGAATCCATTTGAAGTTTTCTTTATTCAAATATAGATTGTCTGACTAAATAATGCATGCAAAATGCATGAATAGTTTTCTAAAATGCTAACTGTTTGTTCTATGAGGCCACAACCTTTTTTGTGCAATTACAATTCTTTCTTCTTTCTATGATATTGTGATTTAATCATTTAATATTTAGAATATTGTTATGCTATTTCATTAAATGATTATCTAGTCCATAGATAGGCCTACATAGATCCTTCACGGACATTCTCATGGCTCCTTAGTAACTAACTTAGTTGTATGTAGGAGTGGATCAATCTAGAAGCTATTTCAATGGGATCCAGAAGTAGCATAGAACTCTATAGTTTAGAATTTCAAATTTATTTTACCTATCAAGTCAAAATTTGGTCAAGTGAAAATTTGGTAACAGTCTTTTGTTTTTTATGCCGATCATTTTATGTTTTTGACAGATTCATGAAAGAACAAATATTATCCCTTTTGGTGGAAAAATAGAAACATAGATAAAGCATTTCCACCAAATTAATTCATTGCAAATTGCAAGTCATCCATAGTGGCTCAGCCCAAATTTTATAACTAACTTTTAAGTAAATCAATGTAGTGTAAGCAGAGTGGGACTAGAGCAACATGAAATTTGGTTTACCTTCATTTGAGTAAATAAGTGTAGTGTAAGCAGAGTGGGACTAGGGCAACATCAAATTTGGTTTACTTTCATTTATGTTTAAAATTAACCTCTGTCAAGTCTGTAGCTACCTTAGGTTATATAGTGGAGTTTAAGTAAGCCAAATACCTACGTTCAGATTTTACATGCCAGTAAATATTGACTTCTAAATTTGATATCTACCTGTCAAATACGTCTTAAAATGAAAAAAAGGTCCTCTAATACGGCAAATTTATGAAAAAAAGTCCTCTGAAACGTCAAATCAATGGACATTCTCGCATGGTAATATGGCTCCTCAGTAACTAACTTCCAGTGACAATTGGTTGCATCTTTGATCGAGGACCAAGAAGTAGAAAAAGACGTCGATCGAGGGTTCACTCAGACATTTTGACGTTGTTCACATACCCCGAAGAAAAAAAGCAACACAGAATTGTGAATTCACATCGAAGTTGACTGGAAAGGGATTTGAAACCTCCAAAAACACAGGTTGAATGCATGCACCGTGCGAAGAATCACTTTCGTTTGGGTGTGATGGATAATACGACTATGGTTACTTATTAGTGTATAATCGAGAAAATATAATTGATATTGCGTGTAAAACAACACTGCCAGTAGTACAAGAGTGTTTGATTTAAAAAAGATTTTATGAGATTTCCAGGTATTGGCAAACAATTTGTAAATGCCAATGTGAATAAACTATGACAAAGTCTCAAAAAACCAAGCATATCTCATTTCTGTTTTGGGAATCTAGTTACGTTCAACAACTTTTTCTTTCTCCTAGTTTATTTATCCAAAGCTGAAATGCATTTTCTGCTGAGGAGATTGCGTTTTGTATCTGTTTGCTTGTGTTGGGAGGAGAAAACGAGTGCAAAATGTTCACCCGCATATGTGATATGTAACTCTAAACGGTTAAGTAACATCTCTCTCACCACCGTTAAAGAGTTCAATTTTTTTCATTTACTTTGACTTTGTTTATTTCTATATAGTTATGGATAGCTAAGCAAACCTACCGTTAAAAAATATCATTATTTCTAATTTGTTATTATATTTATAGTATTTTATTTTGTTGTTTGTTATTAAATTTATAAAATGTTAATATTTAGTATTTTTATATTCAATAATTCAATTTTAATATATTTAAAAGAGTATTTCAATTTTAGTATATTTAAAAGAGCAATTTCATGATGGTGGTGGTTGTTAATGTTTACCGAGATTGGATTTGATACCTTAAGAAAGGTAAGGAGTTATTTTGTTTTCTTTAAAACAATAATTGTGCTAAAAAAAATTTAGTAGAAGCATTCCTAAATCATTGTAGATTTGATAACTTAAAAGTGTTTTTCATCTTCAACCTTGTTAGTGTTTGAGGCCCTTTTATGCTAGTAAAAACACAGACATAGTTTTGATCTTCTGACTTAAGGTTGAGCACCTCCTTATAGTATCTTAATTTTTATTTTATCCTCTAATTCTTTATCTCATGACAATTTCTCCTTATTTTCCAAATGAACCTCACCCTTTATTTCCTAATCATTTAGCGAGACTTGGCACCTTTATGTCATTCATATTGAGTTGCAGGTGGTTTTAATTGGAGTTTGAAGCAATCTTAGTAAGCCTGAATGTCTTCCATTTTGTTTATCGTATTCTTGTACATTGGGTACCTAGTCATCATTGTGCTCTCAATGGGGAAAGACTCAGGATAGGATAGGGTGTATTTCCTTTAATTTTGAGATTGTAAGTTATAAAATACTTTTGGACTTGTTCAATTTTCTCCATGATTCTTTAGAGATGCTAGAAACTGAGACTTCAATACCATATAAGATAATAACAAACAAGAGTCTCAAAGAGGATTTTCTTCTTATTCCATAGCAACAGGGTTCTTGACTTACAACATTTTCAAGCTCATAATAAACATTCCACCCTCCATATATCATTCTCTCAATGTTATAGCTCCAATTAAGCTTGTGATGAAGATTGATTCCAATATATTTGTATGAAGTCACTTCCTAGAAGTTGTAGTTGTCATACACAAAATTAATGTAAGTGATATTTTTGGATTTAATTATCATAACCTTCATTTTTTCAGTGTTAGTAGTCATGCTTGATCTAGAACAAAAATCCTTGAAGATTTTTATTTTCTTGTCAAGATCATAGGGACTCCTCATCATAATGACAATATCATTGATGTAAAGAAAAAGGATGATGACTATATCAACGAGAGTTAAGCCGACCCAACATTCTTATTTCAAATTACCCTCTAACTTCTCAATGTATATGCCAAAAAATGTAGGAGATATGGGACAACATTGCTTAACTCCTATATTACAATTAAAATTTCTTCTGAATAGCCCTCAATGTTCCTAAGCTTGGTAATAACATTCTCATATAGCCTTATCATAATAGCTCTCAATTCTAGAGGAACATTTAGCTCTTCTAACGTATTCCAAAGGTTAGTATTGGGAACTATGTCAAAATATTTTCTAAAGTCAATGAAATAACATAGGAGATTGGTTTTATTATTGTGACACTCCTTTATAAATATCCTAAGCATAAAAATATGGCCCATATTTGAATGATAGCTCCTAAATATAGTGTGGCCTTTAGCTCTTTTTCTGTGAATTTCTAGCCATACTCTTATCTTCTTTTTAAAAAAAAAATCATATAACTTCGCTAAAAGGGGGCTTATCATAAGGGTCCTATAGTTAGAGGGAGTTTTTTTGTCCCCAATTTGAGAAATAGGTACAATGAGGCTTTGTGTCTAGGGTTTTTGGAATCCCTACTTGAGAGCTAAACTAAAGAGCGTGTGTTTGTGAGGGACGAGCATAGGCCCTTCAATTCTTAAGATTTATGCTTGGTAGCCTTTGATGTCCTTAACTTTCCCTTTTGTGAGCCGCTTAACCCCAATCTCTATCTCATCTATGGAAACAAATTATTCCTTTCTACTGATGGTTTGAATGTTGTCCATGAAATTAGGGGACTTATAGTAAATACTTTTAAGGTAGGAACTCAAGTCTCTCAAGGGAATCATATTGTTTTCTTTACTTTGATGACTCAAATTTCCTCTAGAACTTCTAGCTTATATATGAACAAAAGATTCTCTTCTATTTATATAGTACCATTTTTTCCCTTTTAATTGGGTTTGTGTAACCTAATTACCTTGTTGGATTTTACGATTCACTAGAAACATTCCTCATGAATTTTCTAGAAATCTTATAAAATTATCATAAAGATTGTCAATATTGTTCTTATTTTATAGAAGATTTAGAAGGATTAGATTTATTTTTGTTGAATAGCAAGTACTCATGGTTGTTCAAGAGATCTTGTTGTATAGATAGATATCACATAATCAATCTACTAATATAAAAAAAATTAATAGATTACATAATTTAAATCTAATAAATGTATAATATTTATAAATAATGTTAATAAATTAAAATATTTTAAAATATATATATATATTAAAACAATGTTGACATTATTAATAGATATATAATTGAAATGAATTTATGATAATATTAATATTAATATTTAATAATTATAAAAATATTATAGTTAAAAATAATTTTTTAATGAAATTTTAAATATAAATAAGTAAATGTATAAAACTTTTTCTCCCATTATAATGAAACATGAAAATTTAAGTATGAATACCACTTATACTATTACAGTTTAATGTATAATTTTATAAAAATTAAATATATATAAAAGAAATCTTGAATGATGTTGAATCTCCAATCACAGAACCTCCTTGAGGTTTGAAGATATTATTACTCATGCTTATTTATGATGGTCTAATATTAAAAAGGACATAATTTTCCCATTATAATGAAACATGAAAATTTAAGTATGAATACCACTTATACTATTACAGTTTAATGTATAATTTTATAAGAATTAAATATATATAAAAGAAATCTTGAATGATGTTGAATCTCCAATCACAGAACCTCCTTGAGGTTTGAAGATATTATTACTCATGTTTATTTATGATGGTTTAATATTAAAAAGGACATAATTTTGATACAAGGGAACACTCTTAAAATATTTAAAAGGCCTAATTTGTTGTACAATCAAGGGAGTTATATACAATCTAAGTGGGCCTAATGGTTAAGAACATGAGTTTCTTCTTAAGAGGTCACAAGTTCAAATCCAGAAGGGGATAGGGTATGTATACCTCCGTAGACTTTACTAGTCAAATTGTTGGGTGGAGGGGGTCCCTTGTCCCATAAACAAAGGGGTCTCATACACCAATTAGGTGTCTCGCTTGGCCATGACTTTAAAAATGGATTATTATTATTATTATTATTATTATTGTTATTATTATACAACCAATTTGGTGGTTTTCATATTAAAACTATGATAATCTTATGAGAACGATTTTAAATAGAAATTAGTAGAAGTGTTGGAAACATGCCAATGAATTTTCTCATGCAGTCATATGCATTTGCATGCACCTATGTTAATGTGAATGCATGTAATTTATTTATGAACTATTCATGTAACTATGTGATCTATTTATGATCAGTCTGTGTAACTGAGTGATAGATGTTATATATACAAACATACACATAGAGGTGTGAGTGCAATGTGTAGTGAGTTTGTGAGAGCAAGACCCAATAATGCAGTGTTGTGTGTATGAGAGGAGATGATGATTTATGCTTGAGATTAGCTATTGTAATTCTCCCTTGAATAATAAGAATACTGACTATCATTGTCCGTGGTTTTTTCCCTCATTGAATTTCCACATAAATCACTCTATCAAATAGTGGGATTATTGTGCTTGTTTTAATGAGTGTTTGATCTTATTTGTTTATGCTATGATTTATATGTTGATTTTATGATTTGTTTTTCTTCCACTACCCAACAAGTGGTATCAGAGCGAGTTAACTAAACGCAAAATTGAATGATGAGGAAACAAAGAAAAAGAGAACAATTGAATCGATCCTTGAATCAAGGTTAGGTAGATCGTAAGGAAAAGGTGATTTTTTGGAAAGTGCATGCAATATTAAAATCGTGGAATGATATGATGGTATGAAATTCAAACCTTTTTTAGTTTTATTATGCCTGGAGAGTCGCCTTTTTTTAAATGAGTGGAGGATGCTTAAGTGTATATCTTTATATAAAAAAAATTGTTTTATTATGCATGGAGAGTTCCCTTTATTAAAATGAGTGGAGGATGCTTAAGCAGATATCTTTATACGAAGAGGTGGATATACTTTTTTTTTGGTTTTATTATGCATGGAGAGTCACCTTTATTAAAATGAGTGGAGATGCTTAAGTGGATATCTTTATACGAAGAGGTGGACATATTTTTTAAAAGGTTTTTGTGGTTAAACCTTTTAAATTAATATTTTTTATTTTTTGGTTCAACTTTGAACTTAAGATTGGTTCTTCCATTTTTAAAGGGCTCGATCTAGTATAAGCTATGCTTTGGGTGAGTTTTTTTTTGTGTTAATGGTGAAAGTGTAGAGTTCCAAGTTTGAGGTGGAAAAGTTCAGTGGTAAGAATAGATTTGCACTATGGAAGCTCAAGATGCAATATCTGTGTGCGCAACAAGGATTGCAAGAGGCCTTGGCTGAAAATTCAAAGAAACCGATAAGCATGACAGACGAAGACTGAGAGGATCTGGATGCAAGAGCCCTCAGTACTATTCGTTTGTGTCTAGTAGATAATTTTTTGTTTAACATCGTTAAAGAGAAGACAACAATAGGTTTGTGAACCAAACTAGAGAGTCTGTTTATGACAAAAAACTTGTCAAACACAATCTTCTTGAAGAGACAGTTGTACAACTTGCAGATGAAAGAAGGTACGAAAATTGTTGATCACTTGAATGTTTTCAATACTCTGATTTGTTAATTAACTAATATGGAAGTAAAGTTCAAAGATGAGGACAAGGCGGTTACGCTACTGTGTTTGTTGCTTGAGTCTTGGGATCATCTAGTCACAATTGTGTGGTTTAACACAACATATGCCATTGATTATGACACTGTTGTGGGAGCTCTTTTGTCTGAGGAAATGAGGAGAAGATCTAGTAAGAAAACCTCAACAGTAGAAGCAATGGTGGTCAGAGGTCAATCTACAAAAGGAGGGAAAGATCCGAAAGGTATAGCGAGGTCTAATTCAAAAGAAAGTAAGGGTAAGGAAAAATGTTAGTTCTGTGGCAAATCTCGGCATCTCAAGAAGGATTGTTCGAAAAGAAAACAAACATCAAAAGAGGACTCCACAAAAGAAGAAAATTCAACTATAGGTATGGTTGATGAAGCTATGTTTATCTATTGTGTCTCACCACCTCTGTTCACATAGAAGGCGCACGATGATGATGGTTGAGTCACAGTGAAATAATAATACTAAATAAATAAAAAATTGTACTTACTTTGGAGTTGTAAAAATTATTGATTGCATGTAAATGAGAATATGTCTGTAAGACCTAGATAGGCATGCATACCCCTGGTTTATCAGGTCACCTATGAAAATTCTAGACGTAGATTTAGGTAGATTGAATATGTGGGCGGGCATGTGTGTTGGGTTAACCTTGACTCCATAAAAGGGTTAATGAGTTAAATTTGTTTTTAGGTAAAAACACGTGGTTTTTTGGGTCCATGTGTCTTGGGTATCTCGTGGTATTGTTTCCATGGATTGCATGTAATGAAGCCTATAAAAGGATTGGTTAACTCCATTGTAAATGGGCCTTGAGGTAAGCGGTGAAGACTTACTTGGTCGACTTGGTCAGATTTGGTCAAGGTTGTTTGAATGCAAAGTTCGAGGTGGAGCAGTGTGTCTAGTTTAGAAAGGTGGGTTTGTAGAAAGGTTGATGCATTGGAAGGTCAATCAAATGTTTGAGAATATATGATGAAGGCAAGTTCATATTCATAGAGTTTGGAAAGTATTGCAAGGAAGCTGGAATTGAATAGAGATGTTGATTAATTTCAAATTGCAACAATAGTTGTGGACATAAGCGGTTGTGCTATCTGGTAACTCAGTCACCATCGATTGCAAAAAACAAGAAGATTCAAGAAGAGGTATGAACAGGTCATGCGGTAATTACTCAAATGTGAAATTATTCGGTTGTGATGTTTATGTTTTTTATTAGCAGACTAAGTAGGACCGAGATCAAACATGCAATATTTGATATGGTGATGATGTTAAGGGGTGCAGACTGCGGGATCCTACTATCCACAAAATCATCATGGACAGAGATGCAATGTTTGATGTATCTCATTTTATAAAATCAAACATAGTAACATTGTTGGAGCATAACCCTAACTTACATTAGTTTATACCTAGCTTAGACTCCTAGATCTTGGTTAATACATTCATTTAAACTTTATTTCACCTAATTTGGCCACATAAAGAAGAAGGGCGCCTCATCCCTAGATTTTAGGGAAAACTGTTAATTTTAGATAAGACTCAACTCGCACTTTTTTATTTTCTCGATTTATTCTTGATTTTCTTGATTTATTCATGATTTATTCCAACTCCCCCATGCAAAAACTCATCTATTATTTGGGAATGGGCACCTCATCTTTGAGTGAGATATTTATTCCTTAATTAATGATTTTTGCCATTACTATTATTAGTAACTACTATTTTGGGTCAGTTAAGTGAGTTGGAACTGCTTCTCTTGTCACTTAAGTGAGCTTAAGTGAGCTAATGTGCATCACTTGACTCTTGTGGACATTAATGAGTGTGTGACATGTATCTTTAGTGGTCTAAGTCGAACTATGTGGTCCCCCTTAGCTTATGACACCTATTTGAGCTATTTCTAGCTTTTTTTTTACTAGAATTTCTATGTTCGAAATTCTATATATTCACCTCCTCTCTTCTTTTTAAGGATGGTTGCTCGTGTATATTCATTTTTTATTAATATAATTCTCTGATTTATGGAGCAAAAATTTTCTCTCATCTCTTGAATATCATCAAATTGTTTGTGTTCAATTTAACTAGAATTCTAGATATATCGGGGTTTCTGCAGGAATTCTACAAAAATATGAAAGGTTCAAAGCATGACTAGTAGCATAAAGGTATTTGGAAGGTGTTGATTTACATGAAATTTTCTCACCAGTTTTTAAAAGCTTGTTTCTATTCATGTTGTGTTAGCACTAGTTGTGATAGTACAACTCGATGTTAAAATTGTTTTACATTGAGTTTTTTTGGATAAGGGGATGTATATGGAACAACCATAATAGTTAGTTCAGAATCGCAACAAAAGATTTGTTTGCAAACTCAAAAATCATTGTATGGCATGAAGCATGTTAGGCAAATGGTACAAGATGTTTGATTCCTTCATGGCGAGCCAAATTTTATAAGAAATGAGTATAACCATTGGGTTTATGGTATATTCATTATCTTGGTGTTATATGTTACGCTTGTTACAAGCACAAGCATGGTTGAGGTCAACAGGTTGGCTTAGTTGGTTAGGACATTTGTTATGAAGGATCGGGGAGCAACAAAACAAATCTTGGGCATGGAAAGACACAAATACAAGAAATACGGTAAGCGTGGTTATCACAACAGAAGTATGTGGTGAAGATACTCAGGAAATTCATTATGAATAATGTGAAACTAGTAAAATCCCTTTGGATTTCCATTGTAAGTTCTCTTCAGATTTATGTCCTAATTGGTGAAGAAGAAAATGGTTATATGTCTCAAGTATTATATGCTAGTAGGAAGTTTGATCATTTCACATGCAGTTGGTGTTGTCAGTAGACACATGGAAAAACCAGGTCAAGAGCATGGAAATGGGTGCTTAAAACACTGAAGCACAAGTATCACCTACATTGGTTGCAGTGATTTGGTCTGTGGTTATGATTCATAAGATTTGGACAAGTGCATCGGTCTATTAGACAGGTTATTTATGGAGACATAATGGTCCATATTGAAGTGAATCGTGTAGGCATGTTCACGTAACGGTATTGTCAGAGAAGTTGTAGAGTTGTGATGATGTTTGGATTCTCTTGGCTTGCAGAAAAGGTGATGAATTAATTAAGGGCATGATATATCAAGTAAATTGTTGTCAAGGTGGAGATTGTTGGAAATATGCCAAGGAATTTCTTCATGCGGTCACATGCACATGCATGCAGCTATGTTAATGCACATGCGTGAAATCTATTTATGAATTGTTCGTGTATCTATGTGATCTTGTTAATGTGCATGCATGCAATCTATTTATGAATTGTTCGTGTATCTATGTGATCTTGTTAATGTGCATGCATGCAATCTATTTATGAACTATTCATGTAACTATGTGATCTATTCATGATCAGTATGTGTAACTGAGTGATAGATGTTATATATACGAGCATACTCATAGAGATGTGAGTGCAATGTGTAATGAATGTGTGAGAGAAAGACTTAATATTTAGGTGTTGTGTGTATGAGAGGAAAGGTGAGTGTGTGAGAGCAAGACTTAATATTTAGGTGTTGTGTGTATGAGAGGAGAGGATGATTATATGCTTGAGATTCACTATTGGTGCCTCATTGCTAGCGGTTTTTTCTCTCATTGGGTTTCCACATAAATCACTTGTCAAATTGGTTTTATGATATGTTTTGCTTCGGGTGCCCAACAAGAAGGACTAAGTCTCTTGTAAAACCATGAGTTTTATTTTGTAGTTTAAATGTTTTACTTTTTTTATTTTTACTAGTGATTATAGTCAAAATAAACAACACAATTATTGGCAAAATCACAATTTTACATTGCTCAAATAATACATAAATCAATTCAATGCCCTCAAAAATCCATAAGATACCCATAATATGTATGCTAAACCTGAAATCTGTCATTCAAACCTTCTAAATTTCTGACTAATATGTATGCTAAACCTGAAATCTGCCATTCAAACCATTTTTCTAAATTCTGATTAATTTTTAAAAGAAACGGTCAAAAAAAATGCTCAATTTCATTACGCCACTATCGTTTCCATGCATTCAACGACTTTATGTAGCAGCAGCTGCCTACTATTAAATATGATTATATGATGTCACTTGAGCATAAGAAATTTGGCAAATCTTTACTAATCAACGGTATCTTTCGAGATAAAAAGGAAAATCAAACAAATATGTGGAGATCAAGGAATCGTTCACCTACTCCACGGGTACGAGGGAGGAGCACAAGACTTTGAAAAGATTTTTCTGGAATTTTGAGTGCGAAACATCAAAAGGAAAAACAAATAATTTACGGGTCAAGCTTGTGTTAGGTTTGGGGTCGGTGATTACGTGGGGATTTAAAAGATAGGCTGACGAAACTCTATGAAAATAGCACTCACATCTGTGGAAAATTTGGTATTGATTTGGAAGCGATTCAATCGTATATAATATATGCAATTCATGTGATATCAGAAGTAATACTTTCTGTCATACACGGATTGGATTGCCCGCATAATCTTCCGCAACTAGGTTTGTATTTTTGGATTTTTTACAGATGAGGATTCGTGTTTGAACGCGCAAGATCTGGGATGGTCTTGTGTGTCCAATTTATGTGGTATTAAAAAATGGGCTCAATGTGAGTCCACCGAAATATCTGTGCAAGAAATCTCGAAATTATCTTCAATCTCAGTCGTCACGGAAACCGGATTACACGCTAGGGATTTGAGTCAACTCCACCGTCATAACACCGCAGCTTGTTTTAAGCGATTTCTCCATCCTTCACCTCACCAGATCGTCTAATGAATGAATGAATTCGGCTTGCCGACGAGAGATTTTGATTTTTTTCGTTTCAAATGTTAGTACTGTTCACGGCCGCATTGCTACGCTGGAATTCCTATAGGCATCAGTGGGATCAGAACAGATTGTTTGTTGTAAGGGCACTGTGGGCATCGTTGTGGAGTAAGATTTAATCGGGAGATTCACAGTCGAAAACAAAGGAGACTATGCCTTCGACTTCAGATCATTCGAGCGAAGAGGGAGAGAGGTCTTCCCAGCTTCATGTGCTGGCTGTGGATGACAGCATTATAGATCGAAAAGTCATCGAAAAGCTATTGAAGAACTCCTCTTACAAAGGTGATATTGTATTTGGACTAGGATTGATCATTGGATTATCGATATGTTGAGGATCTTTTCTAGAGTTATATAAGTAGGCATTTTAGCGATTTCAAAGCTTATTATATATGTGTGTATGACTGCAGTAACCACGATGGATAGTGGGAGAAGGGCTCTGGAATTTTTGGGATTAGGAGACGATCAAAACGTTGTAAATGTAAATAGCTGAAAGCTGTACCCTGATTAATTAATACGTGTCTGAATATATTAGGGTTCGTGAGAATCGTAATATCATGCAGTATACAGTGATAGAGTTGTTGAATASATTGGCTTSTTCTATCTCATGTAGTTCTGTATGTCGYTTTTGATTCAGGACCTTCAGGTGAATATGATAATCACGGACTACTGTATGCCAGGAATGTCTGGCCACGACTTGCTAAAAAGAGTAAAGGTACTTTTAATCTTTCAAACAATTAGGGGATAGAAAGTTTTATTCATGCATTTTATAATGAGTGACTTGAATTTTTTTAACTAAATTTATAGGAATCGTCAAAGCTGAAGGAGATTCCTGTGGTTGTCATGTCCTCTGAGAACGAGGCTTCTCGAAAGCGCAGGTCAAAAACCAATTGCCGACTATATGTTGTTGTTTTTTAATGCATGTAAAGAATACAATGTTACAATTGCTTTGACATGATTATATACTTACGGGGCTCTGTAAACTGAGCAGATGTCTGGACGAAGGCGCAGAAGACTTCATATTGAAGCCTGTACAGATCTCAGATGTAAAACGACTAAGAAATTATCTGTAGAGTTCACAAGGAGGGGCTACGATTTGAGATTTAGGCGATCACTATGGATATACATTATACATATAAAAAAGCAATTTTGGTAATTAGAATGGCAATTTTGTGGTGACAAAATGTTATTTATCATATTATATTATTCATTTACATAAGAGACCCACGTCAATTGGCACTGCTGCAAATAGTATCCTTAAAATATGCGAGTGCATGAATGAAAAATAACAGGGAAATTCCAAAGAGTCCCCTTATGGAATGTGAAAGGAATGGAATGGCTTAAGTCAAACTAGGTGCAAATATGAGGTCTTTGGCCAGTGAGATTTATGTACCTATAATCCGTAAAGATCCTGTCGAAAAATCCTGTAAAACTCCTTCCACGTCACCAGCCACTGCCCATGACATAAAAAAAGCAATTTCATATCCGTATATGAAAGAAAAAACGGTTCCAGGTGCAACCGTCAAGGCATGGAAAACAGGCGGACAAACAGTAGACGTGCTAACGGTCTTTTGCTGGCCTTGTTTCCGAGAAGAATAAGGGGAAAACAGAAACCCGGCCGCCTGTAGCTTTAGAAAGACTAAGCAAGGAAAAAGAAATCCAGAGGATGAAGTCACAGTCGCACGTAAGATCATGGGTGCCAGAACAGTGTAGGTACACCATACACCTATCTTCCCATACTCCTACAGGTACAGAGGGTCTAAGATACCTGTACCTCTCCTCTTTACTCATTAAGTTGGGGATTTTACAAACGGAAAGGGTTGCCCTCCCGTTCAAAACTTCTATGCTGTTTAAGTGTTCGGAAAGGGTTTCTTTCAATTTGGAGATTTTAAAGCATCATCAAATAATTTTTGATAGATGTTTTGCAATTTATATTCCATTTGTAAGTATTAGTTTTTCTTTGCACAAGTGCCAAAGAATTTTAATGAAATGATTGTAGGGTGGAAATAATATTAAAGTGTTTATTTTTTCTTCTTAATTTAAAACCTGATCATGGTTTTATATTAAATCAAAGAAAACATTAAAGATGTATGACAGGCTTGCCATAAAGGAAACTTGATCTTCTTCAGTAGAACAGTATGCAATATTGTATATGTTCATTGATTATAAAATTATGTTATTTATTATTATAATTATTATACAAATATTGTATATGTAAATTGATTATAAAATATGTTATTTATTATTATAATTATTGACATAACAATATAAAGTGTTACAATAAATAGTAAATATAGACAATATATCAAGACACCATTTCTTAGAAAAGAGGAGGTAGGACACTCTCTTCATGGATTACCCCTTAATAGTTGATTTCCCTTTCTTCTTCCTACATTGTGGCTAAAGACTACAGGTCATCCTCAATGTGGATTGCGAGTAGGGTCATGAAAATCTTCTTTGGGCCTGGAACCTCCTCTTCTCCATTAAGTTGAGACACCACAATTGTAATCTCAAATACAACTTGATAGATAACTTAAAATTTAATATCCAACGACTCAATTATGTACAAGATAACTTGATAGATAACTTCAAATTTAATATCCAACGACTCAATTATGTACAAGATGTATTGTTGTTGTATTTTACATTCCTCCAAGTACTGAGCTATCATTGCTTTTGTCATCCAATAAGTTTTTGTGATCCGAAAGAGTTTTGTCTCATTGCTTTCGCCATCCAATAAATCTATGTGATCGTAAAGAGCTTTGTCTGTAAGTCCTAGAGAAGCCAAGGTGGTGGACCCATCCTTCCATTTCTTTCAAGAGTTGACTATTGCCTACTATGGTTGACTTTGGTTGACTATAATCGACTATTACTAACTATATTTACATTTTTGTGGATAGTAGGTGACATTGGTTGACATTCATTAACAATGATTGACTATGTTATGTGATCGACTTTGATTAACTTTGGAAAACTATGGTTGACTTTGGTAGACTTTATGAAATTGTGGTTGATTTTGTGACATTTCAAGAGTAATAATGTAAAAGGTTGACTTCAATATTATGTCCAAAATTTCTATAATATGGTTGACTTCAAGATTTGTCACGTGGTGACATTAAGATCTTGAATTCAAAATTATATAACATTGCAAGATGAAGAGGTTGAATTCTTGATATTTTGAAACATTGCAACATTAATATGTTGACATAATATTATGTCAGATTGTGATGTTATGGTTGACAATATTATGTCATGTTTGACATTGAAAGGTTGACTTGAATATTATATCATGTTGTGATTTTAAGGGATGAATTTAAAATTGTCACATTGTCACATTAAGTGGTTAACTTCAACAAAATGTCAGATTGCAAAGTTATGGGTGACCAAAATATTATATCACGCTATGAAATTAATAGGTTGGTGTCAATATTATATCACACTGTGATACCAAGAGATTGATAATATAATTGACTTCAATGTTATATGAAATTCTGACATTTTGAGTCAATTGAAAACACTATGTACCACATATCATGTCGAGAGAAAATGTTATATATTGTTGAGAAACAAGGTATGACCACACAAGTTTAACATCTTAAGAAAACCACTTAAATATACATAATTCAAAGATTAGTACACTAATGTTTAGGTAATTAAAATTCTTAAGGGATACAATCAATGTACCCAACTAACATGGTCAGTTGAGGAAATATACTAATGAAAAAAAAAAATTGTTTGAACATATCTCACTATCCATCATTAACAAATGATCTTACATGCTCTTTGAATATATATCACGGACTAATTGGATGTTGAGGCATAGATCAGGGGTTGTTAGTATCAAGGAAAAATGAAACATTAGATCATTTTATGTCTAGAAAATAATAATAACCTTCAAATTAATTAGTGACAAAAACATAAAAAACACACACACAAAAGAAACATACTTTTTTCTGAAAACACATTAAACCAAATTAAATATAACTAATTACTATTAGTATTTCAATATCCTAATATATATCACATATAAAATTATATATATAAAAATAATGTTGTTAATATTATTATTTATAAGTCAAAATCTATTATTTAGATAAATTATCCATATCGTCTTAGTCATGAAATTAAAATATATGTTATTGAATTTAAAAATGGGAAAATGTATGAATACATTTCATTTCAAATACGGTGTAAAGAGTGAAAAATATACACTTAAAAAATATTCAAAGTTTTTTATATGCTTCTTATATGCATTAATGTCCTCACGTATTAATCTCTTTTTAAGACTCTTACATTATTTTTTATCTTTCTATTAACTATATATTTTATATGAACCTCTTTGGATATATATATATCCAAGGGTTTATGTAAATTCCAAAGTAGTTTATTGTTGCTTGTGATGATAGTACCTCTTGTGGAAGGGCTTGGAAAAGGCCATTGCATCTTAAGGTGAGGGGGTGCGAGTCCCATCCTATCGAAGTGTGGTCGCTAGAGAAATAGTTGGGATAATTGGGTCACGACCTTCCTTCAAGTTATCGTTGCACTTTCAAAGAAAAGATAATCTAGTATATCTGAACAAGAACAAAGGAATGGAGATTCAACCTAAATCCTCCCATCCAAAGGTGGCTAAGTCATGGAAACTGATAAAATGCATTCTTCAAGATTCTTTAACACCAAGATATGTAGTTAGTTCTATGATAGTAGGAGAGAAAACTCAATATATGAGAGATCATGCACTTATTGGCAAGTTTTTAGGGATATGACCATCTGAAAGGGATCTGATCAAATATATCAACACCTGGTCGAAACCAAAAGGCCATTTCGATCTCCAGCTAGGCTCTAAGGACTTCTTCACAACAATATTTCATAATTTGAAAGATAAAGATCACATCTTTGAGAATGGGTCGTATTTCTATAATTCAGTGCGGCTCTATCTATGATATTTGACAGAGTGTTTCAACCGAGTGAATGAATATTTTACCTATGCTCGTGTTTGGATTAGACTGTACTCCCCTTCATAAGAATTTTGTCTAGGAGAAATCTTGGTTGGGATAGGAAACACCGTGGGGAACTATGTGAAAATAACTGAAGTGACTCGTCAATGCCGCTATACTCCCTATGCTCGCATATGTGTCTATATGAACATATCCAAGCCCCTTTTGAGCTCTATCTTCTAGAATATCAAGATGAGGAGTGGATCCATACCATAGACTGTGAGCATATTCCATTTAGATGTAGAAAATGTCACAAGCATGGTAACCTATTCAGTGAGTACCCACTCAATACCCCTATGAAATCCACAATCGTTCCCAAAGACAAACCTAAAGACCGTTTCACCCAATTTCAAGGGAAATGATGAAAAAATTAGAAGAAACTAGTCGTTGCTAACACCAAGGGTCCGTGCACAAGTAAATTTTTTGAGATCTTAAACCAACTTCCAGAATCGTTGGATCTAGAAGAGGATTCGACAACTATCAATACTAGAACCCCAAAAGGAAAGGCCAAACTAAACCCTAAGCCATTTCTAGATCAAATTATCCCTACCCTGGTGGAAAACCCCACGGGAGAAAGTCAGAGCGTAGAAAATGGATGAGATATGGACATTGAATTGGTTGAGAAGGAACTAGTTGAGATAGATCTAGTGAGTTTGGAGGAAGGTTATCACAAGAAAGAACTATCATCCCTCCCTCTAAAGTAGCTCTAGAAATTTCATAAAGTTTACCTTAACTCCACATCTTGAGCCACCTCCAGATCTTGAATGGGGTTGGGCATACAACATGATCCTCTTCGAGAATCTTGAAAATAGTTGAAGGAGGAAAACCGATGAGGTAGAAAATCTACCCAACAATTAATTCAGGAAGTGAGAAGCTACATGGTGAACTCAGGACAGATATAGCTTCTCACAGAGATCTTCTTTCCCATCTTCCCTCCATCTTCCTCAAGAAGATATTCTCCTAGAACATTCAAGGCTTAAACGAAAGAACAAAATAAAGACTCCTCTGAAATTGTATCATGAAAGGGAATATGAACATTCTTTTATTTCAAGAGACCAAATGTGTTGGCACCGAAGTTGATTCAATCCTGGAAAGGTGTTGGAAGCATGGTAATTATGTCAACACTCACTCGAGAGGATCGACTATTGGTCTTGCAATCCTATGGAATCCAACTACTACCATTCTTGACAACTTCTTCACCTCCAAATGGACCATCTCAACTCAATATAGAGCCATCATATGAGACAAAGATGGATATATCACAAATGTGTTTAACAAAGTATTTTTTTCCTTTTTTTCAAATTCCCGAATCCTTTTTATCTTATTTAATCCCCAAGTCTTTTTATCTTATTCAATGCAAAACTGAAAACCAAATACATGGAGATAAATATTTTAATTGTTACAAAAAAATTCTTATTATATCTCCTCCAACTTAGATAGGTTGGTTATCTATGAAACATTTAATTCATAAACATTGGATAATTGACGGTTTCCCATAATCTATAAAATAAGAAAGGTATATTTGGAATATGATATTAACTTATTAGCTTCTACATATGCTCTAGGTATTTATCATGAGTTTGGAGATACGACATATGCAAGTCATATGTTAACTTTTTTTGACAAATATTGTGATCTCCTCCAAAACATTTTATTAATGTTTAATTGAAAATAATTTCATTAAAACATTTTGTTCACGTTTAGTTGGATATAACTTCACCATAAATCTAGCAAGGTCTTGATACTATAGTTGTCTTTGGTTGATTATTATTGATTTTAATTAACTATGATTCATTCTGATGGATTTTTAGTAATAATGATTGAATTTTTTAGATTTTAATAACAATAATATAAAAGACAACTTCAATATTATGTCACTTTGTGACAATGTGGTTGTCTTCATGATTATGTTACATTGTGTATTAAAATGTTGAATTCAATATTATGTAATATTGTGATATAGAGATTGAATTGAATATTCTTGGTTGGCAAGCGCTTGTAATTTGGAACTCCATTTTCGTGCTTGATGACTAAAAACCTATACATCGGTCACATTTCTTTTGTTTTTATTTTTGTTATGTACCTTTCTAGGAGATAATGGGTGGAGACGTTAACTCACGCTGATCACTAGACGCAGATGGGATTCAGGGATCACTGTAGATTTCGAAACTCCTTAACTCGTCTCAATGTTTTGTGTTTCTCCTGAGATTAATTATTGAGTGTTGTGTGATGATCATTCTCGCATGAACCATAAATCTCATCATAACCCTTTATATGCACTACATTTTCCATTGAGATGCATGGAAATGTTTAAATTTTGTTATTATGTTTTATAAGTTGTTGAAGAATTATTGACATTTGATTTTGTGGTTACATTTATAGAAAATTATATGAATTTCTTCCAAGGGACATGGAAAATTGCATTTTATCATGTAAAGGGGAATATAATTCCATACTTCGAAATAACATTTAAAAAAAATAAAAATAAAAACATTAATAACAAAAATATATTTTAATAACATTAAAATAAAACATTTTAATGTAAGTATTAAATAAAAACATACATATATAAAATTTATTAACTACTTAGAAATGTATTATTTTAGATTTACTATTATATAGAGAGAGTGTATGGAATTACACATATCTTTTACATTATAAAAAAACAATCTCCATATTGTAGGAAGTGCTTTTATGCACAATATAAAACAATATTTCAATGCTCAAGTATTGATTCAAATTCATAATTATTATTGGAGAAATGTTAACCATTCATTTGACCCCCAAGGGACTGCTTCCCAAGGCGACAATCCACCTGTCCCCCCCATCTCCTTATGGACCATCTGGTGTTCCGCTCGCTTCATTTTAAAACATGTTTTCTTTCATGACTGCAATGTCCCACTCAACGACATCCTTCCCTTCGTCCCTCCTTCCTGTGATGATTAATCCCCTCATCTGCCCCTAGGTGATTAATCCCCTCATCTGCCCCTAGGTTTTTGGGCTTGGGATGAATTCATTGCTAGTTATGGAAACTTACAACATGAACATGAGAATTTTTTGGATATTCCTCAACTTCATCATCGAGTTTAAATGACCCTCCCCAACCATTTTCATGGCTTCCTGTTCGCCTCTCTTTAGACTCCTTGTGACCCCCTTTTTTGTTGGATTTTTTAGACCTTTTCGCTTCTCCTGGCCTCTCCCTCCTTTCCCACTCTCCTTTTTGGTCAATTCCCATGGCTTGAGGAAGATCTCATCACCACTCACGGGACAGGTGTGGCAGGGCCAAGTTGAGTCAAATCCAAAAGATTAGCACGTTTCTATCATAAGTTTCCATAACTAGCAACGAATTCATCCCAAGCATGATCTCACAAAATCTATCAGATAAAAAAA
>ML779737.1:463165-476611 GCA_009831015.1 Picea engelmannii
ATCGGTATTGCATCCATAATGCCATAAGGTGCTAAAATAAAACAATCTGCTATGATTAATCCATTCATTACGCAATAAAAGAAAACAATTGAGCAAGGAATTTACCTGAAGACTAGCAAGAAACACCTGGGCATAACTACAATTTAGAAATGTCATAGAACTCTTCTAAATACGATTAGTAACTTATCAATATCAATGTCATTTAAGTCAGGCATCACTTATCGACGATTCCACGCATGTAACAAGTTCAACTCCAAGGTAGCTCGCTAAGCATTTTAAGAATGAGCTATTTTACTTTAGTGATAAATTAAGAATTAACACCAAAATCCATTAAAAGCATTAAAGGGAGTCAAGGTTGCATTACACATTCATAAAAATAGTTAAAAGGATCATCACTTATTAACAATACATAAGACTTCGATGCAAAATTACACTTCCTATTACAAGGTACCACAAGAATATTCCAATGCAAATAATCAAGGTTGGCTTTCAATAGTGCAAATTAAGAACACAAGTTGACTTACATTGAAAGAGACCTTTATTAAATAATCACCATCTAGCCTTCAATAATTAAACTACAGGGCGAATACTAAATGAAACATCATCCAAATATCCACTTTCCTTATCATGAAAAATTTAACTTTCAAATCAACTTAGATGAAATTAACCTTATGAGTAAAATGGTGCATGCACCCTTCAAGTCGGAGTAGAGGATGTTTCACGAGAAGACTGCGCCTAAATAAGGGTGCACTGTCTCATGGTGGTAGTTGTACTGATCCACCCCAGAATCGGCTGTCAGAAATTATGGAAAGAGTTGGGACCAGTCATGCCTTGAGTCAAGGCGAAAACGGGAAGGAGGTTGTTGTCGTTTTAGGAATGGGCAACACAAATCCAGCTACAGTGTCACCGCACGCGCATGCACACATCCGACGGTGATCGCCAACCCAACACTTAGGTAAAAAGGATACACATAATAGAAGGTGCACACGCACCGAGAAATGAATGCATCTACTGAAGGCACCTTGAGGAGAGCCCATGGGGATCCCAAGGTCGTTTGATAAGTGTAAACTATGTTACAATCCAAGTATGAGATATATATTACACCAAAGTCGCACGCATATATAAACCATAATATATACCATGTAAAACCATGGTCCCGCGCGCATCAAATAATTATAACAAAATATGAGTATAGAGGGGGATGTTTATCAGTAGAATATACTACTCAACACAACGCTCTAGCTGGTAACAAGCTAGCGCTGCAAGGTTAAGAACAAAACATTAAAGGCTACTTGGTTCAATGCATCTAGACTGTAACAATCGACCCGTGAACGTGAATTCATTCTACCAATGAACAATGCATGGGACATATAGACTGTAAAGGTTCGTTGTTGAAGTTTAGAACACCCAGGAAAGGCAGTCAACGCGGTTTTCATTCATAGACCTGTAAACAAAATTTTAGGAGGGTCTAATCTCACTGACCGGTATCGATTCAGGGATAGTGTAATGTCATTTGACAACACACATTCGTTGGAAGGTATAATTCGTTGACCATATCAACGCTGACTGGAAATTTCAATGCCCAAAATTTTGTTGTCAGCAACCAAACAAAATCCAGAGTCTCTGCGCATGGTGCTGTAAGAAAATCCCGGTGTAAATCATGGAAGGACCGCAGGCCTAAGTACAAATGCAGCTATAGGAAATCTCGCAGCTATAACACTGAAATTAAGCAGATATATAAAAAAAAAGGGGTGGACATGGATTGAAGTTAAAGGCCCATCGCATCATAAAACACAAAAAGGGTTGAATACAGTACAAGAATGCCAAGGCCATAGGGATATCTGATCGAAAGGTTCACAGGTCATAAAACTTTCAATCGTAGAGTTAGGTTTATCTTTTCCAAGCAAATGCAGACCAACAAAAATGTAAGGCACCGTTGGATATCGCAGACAACCAAGTAAGGTCGGTAACATCGAGGTCATAAAATCCTATTTACCCAATACCGCCTTACAACAAACATAGTTAAGAAGAAATATTTTATATCCGTCGCAGTTAAAATCGTCGAAGAACAAAAAAATAAAACCAATCAATCCAACGAGAACCCAAGCAGATTGAAGTTAAGTATTTTTCATCTCACAATGCCAATACAAAAATTTTGATAACAATAAGAGAGGGCCAAGGTCCTATTACCTTCTATCATGCAAAATGAAAAACATACCATTGCCTTAACTCCCACCTCAAATGATGACTGCGCACTCCGTGCTGCTTGTGCTCCGTGCCGCTCCCGCTCACCGACCGTCGAGACTACGTCGGTAACTCCCAGCCAATCACTAGGGGTACTCTGCTTCCCCCTTATCCCCCCGAGCCATAAATGGGCCACACACAATCCAGATGGTCCGTCTAGCTTCCCAGCTCGCCTCGTAAGGCCGAGCTACCACACCTATCTAAGTTGGAAAATCCCAACTCTCCACAAGCAATCAGTCAAGTCACAATTCCGACAACGTAATGTTATGCTAACAACCGATCCCCTTCTTCCTCCTCTTCCCTTTCTTTTATATAGTTTTTGTCTTTGAAACTTTCCCTAAATCTCTTTTAATTTAAGATTTAATGAAATTCTTCTAAAACTTTTCCATCGTACAAGTGTCATTCATCCCTCACTTTCCTCCAAAATTTATTTTCTTTAATTTATTAATTGTCTCATTTCCCTCACCCACCTAGAGTTGCTCCTAAATTTACTCCTAGGTGTTCCTAGATCCCCTTACATGTTTTAGATACTTTCCCTAAAATGAAGTTGCTAATTTAGTTCATTTTAGCAGGTTCTTAATTGCAGATTCCTTACTATGTTGACCTCGCTTTTTACCATAAGTTCCCTTCTTTCCTTTATTATGTTTCCTCCAATTCTTAGTTTCCTAATTTTTATTATTCCCTTCTTTCCCCTTTTTATTAGGTCCAAAATGACAATTGCGCTATTTACTCTTTCCCTTTTATTATTGATTTGAAATCTTTTTACACTTTCATAAGTTAAATAATTTATTTCTTCTTTACAATTTAAAACTGCGAATTTTAATTAAATTATTACTCTCTTCATTTTACCCCAAAAATTTATGAAGACTAAAATTATTACTTACATGGTTTTTAGTTTAAATTTTTATTTTTATTTTTATAGGGTCTTTTTTTAAGGTTAGACAAAATTTTAGCTTGAGAAGTTTTAGACTTAGGACTTAGATTATGAACTAGGCGACATTTAATTAGGGAAGTAGTTTAAGAATTTCTTAATGTGTTAAATGTCTTAGGGCCATCTATGTTTGTTTCTTCATCAATATCAACGTGACATGCCCTTCATGACGCACCACGTGCTCCAAGGGTGCCACTCGCCTCGTTCGTTTCTTTTGTGCGACGTGCCCTTCAGGATGCACCATGCGCTCCAAGGGTGCCACTCGCCTGTTGTGTTTCTTTTGCACGACATGCCCTTCAGGATGCACCATGTGATCCAAGGGTGCCACTCGCCAACTTGACTGATTGGTAGACATCAATAACCCCTAGAGTCAACACTTCGCCAGGTGAACTTGTGGGAGACTAAGGGATCTAAAGAATAAGGCCCCCGCCTTATTGCGCGCCCCTTATAATCATCATGAGCGACTGTTGCAGTCTTCCCTCATGACATCATGGATCCTTTCAAACTAGGTAATCGTTAACCTACAGTTCGAGCCACAGCGGGAGTGCTAGTAGGCTGTGGTAGGGCTGTTGTCCACACCTCTCCCTCAACCTCTCTGGTAATCATGTGTGACCCCTTTACTCCATATGTGAGTCTGGTTGGAAATCTATTGTCATCCTGCATCATCAACAATCGTGTCAGAACATGTCCACATCATATCATCAAATCAATGAAATATCACAGTAAACAAATCAACCCAAATAACACACTCCCTGACTCAATCCGGAGTCCAAGGGGTTCCATTGATGCCTCTACATCCTCAAGGTCCAAATCCCTACACACTCGGTAAAACAAAGTCAATAGCACCTGTCTATGTCAAAACAGTAAAAAATCAAGTCATCTATGATAACGCAACAAAATCAAGGCCAAGAGTTTTAATATCATAATAGTCCAGATCACTTGCGAGCAAGTGTTCTAAAAGAATAAGTTTCCCCAATGCGCCAGAGCGGGATGTTACACAATTTTGGATGCCATTATTGCATGTCATGATCCACATATATTCATAGATAATCTCTTTCCTGTCATTTTTCCTATAAGATAAAAACATTAAATTAGGCATTTTACATTATAATAAACTAAAAAAAAAACATTGAATATAAGAACTAATTTAAAAAATATTCAAATATTTTTTACCCATATATAATTTTTTTTGACCCATGAACTTATTAGGCTTATGGAGAGACCACGACAAAGCCCGAGGATTTGCCCAGTAACCACGATGGGCCAAAACTAAAAAAAATTAAGTAAAAATCAATTTAAAAAAACTGATTTTTTTCACAAAACTAAACTTAAATTTGAGTTCTTCTTTATTTATTTCAAAAACTATTAAGGATTTTGTTAATTTTTTTTTTAAAAAGTCTGAATTTTTTTAAAAAGTTGGGATTTTTTAAGAAAAAATTAGAAAACATCTCAAAAAATTTAAGGTTTTTTAATTTTCGCATGAAAAATTATTATGTGATTCAAAGATGATCTTATAATTGTTGTTTAGGTAAATCGTAAGAATTTAAAAAATAACTAACCTATGAAATGTTAGATTCTCTTCGAATATCTTCTCGATGTTTCTCCCTTGTATCTTGCTCCAAATCCTTTAACGAATACTGCTCAAGATATCACACAATGTAAAAATATAAAACAAGACTGTGTATATATAACACATATGATATAAATTATTGTTAGTGTAACGAATGTGGGATAAATAAAAATTAGGTATATTCTCTACATATATACCTAAAATTATATGGATCATCACTATGTTTAATGGATGTAGGATAAATAAATAAACTTGAGAAATGTTGTATTTAACATGTAAATAATGAAATAAAAGAGTAAAAGTTGTTTTTAATTTTTAAGGGAAAATAATAAAGGAAAGAAATTGGGGGGGAATTTTGGAGGGAGAATTTTGAGGTGAAATTTTGGGGAATATTTTGGGGGGGAAAGTTTTGGGGAAAATTTTGGAGGGAATTTGTTTTGGGCGGGGGGGATTTAGAGGGAAAAAATCATTATTCAAGTTATAAGAATGTCGTTGGGAGGGTGATAATTTGTATCATTTTATGTCATTAGAGAGAAGATATGGCTTCGTCAGATAATTTTTTATTTATTTATGAGACATCAACAAATTGTTCGCATACCTCTTCTGTTGGGACTAAGAAATGCGATAGGAATGTTTGTAATGCAAATGAGGCGTCATATTTTTTAGCTAGTCAGAAGTTTGATCATAGTGCAAGAAATTTTATTCAACATGTTCCTCATGAAAGTCCTAAATTAGAGGAATTTGAAGGCACCAATGATGAAGACGAGGAATATGATGTTGATAAATCTATTCAACAATTTAATAGTAATGAAAATAATCAAAATGTAGGTCAAAGTGGAGATTATGATCAACTTTCAAATGATTGGGATGAAAAATTTCCTCCAAGTGAGGAGTTTCAAGGTATCGATGAAGATTTCAAAGGAACCAATGAATATGATGGAGAATTTCCCTCAAGTGAAAATTTTAAAAGTAGTGAAGATGGTTATGAAAATGGTGGACACTCTTTCCTAAGTGAGAAATTTAAAGACAACAATGTTGGTGATGATGAATTTACTTCAAGTGAGGATTTTGAAGATACTAATGAAGATTTTCCTTCGAGTGAGGATTTCCAACGCACAAATGAGGATGATGAAGAATTCCCCTCAAGTGGGGATTTTAAAAGTAATAATAACGATTATGGAAATGTCGGAAAATATTTCACGAATGAGGAATTTAAATGAAACAATGTTGGTGATGATGATTTTCCTCCAAGTGAGGATTTTCAAGGTAGAGATGAGGACAATGAAGATTTTCCTCCAAGTGAGGAGTTTCAAGCCAGTAATGAGGATGATGAAGAATATCCCTCAAGTGGGGATTTTTGAATTAGTGAAGATGATTACGCCATTGGTGTGTTGGGTATGTGTTATATTCTTTGCATAAGTTGTAGTGTCTGAGCGTATGTGTCGGGCGCACAGGGGGGGTAGAGGGGGGTGCAGGGGGTTGGAGCCCTTGGGAAAAAAATATTTTGCCTCGGGAAATGTGACACCTACCTCGGGAAATGTCTCATGTGTTTAGGTGGTTTTTCGGCACATGGTTTTTGCCGATGGTTTTCTATTTCCGGTTAAGGAATTAGGGTTTTTGACTAATCCAGGTCATTGGGTTAGGGTTTTGGATGGAATTGGATCCTTTATGTATATTGTATTGTAAACAATGTAACACAATGAATGAATATAGAATATGCTGGTTTTCCCGGTTTGGGTTTCCAGGGGAAAAATCTTTGTGTAATGTTTTTATTTTCTATTGTATCTTTTCTGTTCTTTTCTGAATATCTGTTTGCAATAGATATTGTACAAGGTTAGGATTTACATGGTGGACACTCTTTCTCAAGTGATAAATTAGAAGGCAACAATGTTGTTGATCTTGATTTTCCTCCAAGTGAGGATTTTCAAGATACTGATGAATATTTTCAGGGAACTAAGAAAGATGGTGAAAATTTTCACTCAAGTGAGGATTTTGAAAGCAATGAAGATGATTATGTGAATGGTGGACACATTTTTGATGATGATTTTCCTCCAAATGAGGATTTTCAAGGTATCGATGATGATGATGGAAACTTTTCTCCAAGTGAGAATCTTAATGGCATGGACAGTCTTATGGGTGATGATGATTTTCCTTCAAGTGAATATTTTCATGGAAGATCCAATGACATTGGTGAGGATGGTAATCATGTTTCTAGTGATTTTGATATTCCTCTCATGAACAAGATTATCAATGAAGATGATGGACCTAGGAATGAAGATCATGTTTTCAATCATTCAGCTGCAAAAAATCAAGGTGATCGACATTCTCTAGTTCAGTCTCCTCACAATGTTTTTCTTGATATTCCTTCTGGTGATAGGGAAAATACTTCGAGTGAGGATGATGAAATAATGGAGACATTGAAAACAAACATTGTGTCTAGGACCAGGACTAGACCTTTTTATATCAATCCAAATCATTCTAGTTATACAAGGTCTAGGAAATAATTTCTCACTGAATCAATTTCCTTAAGTGAATTGATTTCAAGTGAATATTGTAAAAATATTTGTTTGAAAAGAATGGAATACATGCATGCCTTGAATAAAAGGAAGAAATATTTGTCAATGAATAAGAGCATGAAAAATTCATATTTGATGGGGTGCATGATATCCACCAATATAGGATATAATTATCGCATTGAGAATATTTTACTTCAAGCAAAAAGGATTTMAAAAAAATTCACTCAATTGCTAATCTCCATCTATCAAGAATCCAGACAAGGTTGGAAAAATATCCTTCATTTTATTCAAGGGTACATCATGGAYGAGAGAGTGGTCCATTGACAAACACTACATTGTCATGGATGYGTGATTTCTTTTMCAAACAAGGAGAGTGTCTGCCAGATAGAGACATAATACATATTCCAGATAATTTCTCAAGBAGGGGAATCTACAACTTGTACAAAGGATATGTWKAAGGKGTTAAAGGAAATGGTAATTTTATTRCRTATGYATATTTTACAAGAATATGGAAGAAACAATTYAACAATGTGTGTATTCCTAAGAAGTCAAGGATGGGGATTTGYAGTATATGTGYTACTCTTAAATCAAGAAGAGATAAATCTGAAGGGGMAGAAARGGGTATGCATTTACTATTTTTTTWTTTTTTTAAATTGAATAGTTATCAACTATGAAAACATATGATCAATATTTTCATTTTATGTCATGTGCAGATTCCATAGTCAAAACMCTTCAAGAACATCRGAATCAACAATCAAGTGAAAGGAAAAAGTTGTACAAACATCAAAAKAAGTGTTATGATGCTCCAAACAAATATTTAGGTATGATAATTGATGGAATGGACCAGAATAAAACACTTCTACCACAAGGTGTTTGTACACCCAAACATTACAAGAATATAATTTCATTCAATTTCACTTGGTTGGTTGTATGGTTTTCAATGGAAAAAATGTGTCCAAGGGTTTACTTCACAGCTCCAAATATTCATAATGATGCAAAGCCGAGCATCACCATAATTCATCATGTGCTCACTCATTGGTCTGGAAATCTTCCTCAAGTTCTGTATCTATAGTTGGAAAATATTAGTCATCAAAATTAAAATCAAATTGTGTTTGGATATCTAAGCATGCTTGTTGAAATGAGAATCTTTCAAAAGATGAAAGTTGGTTTCCTTCTTTTTGGACACACTCATGATCATATTGATCAAACGTTCAGTCATTTTACATTAACATTGAACAAGAAAATGTTGGAAGCCTACCATCATTGATTGAATGTATTAAGAAACCATACATTCCAAAGCCTGTTTTTCCTATATTAAAAGAAATTGTTGGCATGTGAAGATTTATTCAGGGATCACATTGTGAAGAAAAATGTATTAAGAAGCTTAATGACATTAGCTTCCAACATCAATTTTGTTTCAAAAAAATTGATGGGAAAACACTTATATGGGGAAAATAGTTTTCAACTACTACATAATAGGGGCCTTCATAAGGTTTAGCATTTTTTAAGTTCATTCAAGATCGTCCAATATTTGCATCAAAGTTATTATTTTTACAATTATTTGCTAAAATCCATAATGCACGGAGGCATAATAGAGATGCAGATTATTCTGAATGGCTGGAAGGAATAAAAAAGTTCATTAATGATACATATGAGTAATTTGATCTTGCTCATTCTCTTTGGCGAGAGTCTTTTTTCAATAGTTAAAGTGACATAATTTGAAGCTCAACAAATGAAGATACAATGTTGAAGACTCCATTAACAATATTACCAACTTAATGAGAACTTTGTCGAGTTCTCATTTTTTCAAGGGTCACATTTTTTACCTCGTTTTTAAAATAGTGCTACTGCTAGCACCCCCTCCCTTTTTAGGTGGTATTTTGATATTTTCAATTTTCTGATCCATAATATTTCCACAATATTTTTTTTAAACGCTTATTTTTAATCTATTTTAATTTTTTAATTTTTTTTTTCTTTTTTCAATGGTGTTTTTGGTCATTTTTCCATACTTCTTTCAATCTTAAAAATATTTTTTACCATTTACTTTTTTAAATTAAGATTTTTCATATAATTGTCTCCTTAATAATTTATAGTTCCGTACTTTAAAATATAGTGGAAAACAACATTTTTAACAAATTGTTTACCTTTACTTCAATAATAAAAAATAATTGTAATTAAATAACACTATTTTTGAATATTTAACAAAAAACTATAATTTTATTTTATTTTTATAAATTAAAAACTAAAAAAAATAAGGAAAATAAAACAATTAAAATTAATAAAAGAAAATTTAAAAATTTAAAAGTAAATTTATGTTAAAAAACTTAAAAAATCAAAGAGAAAAAAAAATAAAAAAAATTAAAATTATATATAAAAACTAAAAAAATTATGACCAAAAATACTTTCAATATCTTGCTTTATTTTACTCATCAATTACAACTGGGACTCCAACTCTTTAACTGATGGTTAGACTTTGACTGGTGCTATTGGGACTCATCTATTCGTGATTATACTTGGTCGTCTACTGGTGCTGGTTCTTCAATTGGATCTACTACATCTAGATAAATTGTTATTAGTGTTGGTTAAATGGGTACATAAACTAACTAACTCTGCTACTAGCTCTCGAGCTGGCTCTGGAACTTATTCAAGGTAAGCTACTGGTGCTCTAGGTGTTGCTTATGTTGGTGAATCAACTAACTAATAAACTAGATCAACTTTAGGATATTGAAAGTATCAATAACTACTACTTAGTAGAGGCTTTCTTTTGGATTAGGGATTAGCTGGGGGAAATCCCCCAAACCCCCTTATCGTGACGGTAAAGCATCTAGCTTCTAGCTATGCTTTTATATTTACTTCTTCTCCTGCTTTTGGCTATCGATCTGGCTCTTCTTTCTAATTATAACTAATCTAAAATACTAATAACCTTTATGCTTTCTTTCTTACTTGCTAAATCAAACGAATCACCTATTCTCTAACTAACAGCTCTTGCATAAAGGAGATAGGCCAAATTATCTCTCTCAGATTTACCACATTTAACATAGAGAAACTCACGATGCTACTTCCCTATATCTTAATATGGTACTCTTAAAGATAGATAGAAGCAAGGCTTAGGTAAGAATGTATGATATTACTAATAAGGAATTGAAAGACTAGAAGAAGGTAGAAAGAATTCTTATATTACTTAGAAGGAATTAGATGACTTTATCAAATTCATCAGGGATATCTCTTTATATAACTCCTTAGATTAGAATAGAAATTCTATTTATTTATAGAGAGAAGAAAAAGGTGAAAAGGTATTTCAATCAATTAGTAGGGATTAGTAAGTAAAAGTATTAGGAGGTCTTTGAAATAGACTCTTATAAATAGTATTAGCTTTCTTGGTCTTAGACAAAATTATATTCTTCAGGGATTCTAAATCTTATACTTAACTAACAATATCTTTACTCTATCAATCAAATATTTATTATCTCATCAATCTATTATTAGATCTATATATCTCTATTAGGGGTTAGGTACGGACCTCCCCAACTCCTTAGTATCTTAGACTGAACTAGAACTAGCTTTATTACTTGAACTATAACTCTTATACTTCCTTCATACTAAATCCTTACTTCTCTTAGGGAAACTACTAGAAATCTATTACTATCTAACAAACAATAAGAGTGAGGTATGAACCTCCCCAACATATAGATAACAAAATAAATCTAGAACTCTATCAGCAAAAACAAGAAGCTATAACTTCTCCATCATTAGAAACAACCGAGATCTATTACGAACTATATAAACTTATGCTTTTGTTAACAATACTCTTAAAGGAATAGATCACTTCTTAGATTATTAGGAAACTCCTATAACTCTAGAAGGAGTCAAAGTGTCAATTTGAAATACTTCTTTAGCCATCCTGTATCACATCAAATTCCCTATGGCTTCTTAGGGAGGCTTAACTGTCATTTTTGTCATTTTGGTTGTTTTTTGAAAATATAAAGTTTAGTAAATCGAGTAGAAATGAATAGCAATGTTATTAAGACGAAACACCCTAGCTAGTTTCTAATAGAAAGTATAGTTGAGTTGGCATAATGATGAACATAGGTTAGTTAGTATTTCTAGATGTTCATGAATCATAGTTGAATTAGTATTTCCAGATGTTAATGATTGCCCAAGCTGCTATGAAAAAATATTATTGTTGTTGGTTCAGTCTTTCATGTTGTCTGTCCAATCAAAGAATATATAACCTAAGTTTCGGACACACCACTTTCGATAGGAGAAAGATCATCTTGCCTAGGTAGGTAAGGTGATCGATCATAAATTCATTCATTATAAACATAAGTTGTTGTTTTTCCCTCTTTAATTCATGGTTAACTCCACTCGTACAACCCGAAGAAGAAATCATAAAGGTTAGTTCCTTTCTATACAAGCTATAAGAAATAATACAAGGTTAGTTCAGAAGGCCGACCAAAGGGAGGATAGCCCTACCTAGACTGAGGTAGCAAGTGACAGTCGTAAAGCTAAGTAATAAATCATGAAGTCGGGGGTAACTAATAAATTAGAATAGGGTGGTTTTTAAGGAAGGCCGAGGAGAGAAGATCGATGCGGGTAAGGAATGGGTCCAATCAAATCATAGGGTAGCCTTTCCTTTTCACCTTTTGTAACTAATAGGTCCTAGCTTGATTGGATTTGCAGCGGAGTGGAGGTTCTTTATAGGTGAAAAAGGAGGAGTGGAGTAGCGGAAAATCAATTCATAGGTTAGGTGGTCCCTTCATGTGGTTTCATAGGTAACTCATGGGTGCAAGAAAGAATAGGGTAGGGTAGGTGAGTTCATAGAGCAGGGTAGGTTAGGGGAAGGTGTGGTCTCCCATGATAAACATCAAGAAGTAGTGGTTGGTATACACTCATGGTTGGTAGGCCTGCCTTCCTCCCATCTACAAGCTAAAATAAAATAAAAAGGTATTGAATGGTCGTGTTGCTTGGTTTCCCTGCTACTTGTGTCCTGCTTCCCTAAACCAATGACGGGGGCCAGTTTCATGATGAGTAGGACTTCCACCAATTGAAGTAGATAGAAAGGGACCATCATGTCTTGGGTAGTAGGCACTAAATGAAGTGGCTTCCCCATCCCATATTTGTAACTTAATGGTTCCACCATTGGTTCCGCTGCTCAACCACAATATTGAACCTTTTTTCACTGGCTATTAGGATATTTTGTGTGATTCACCCTATCTTGAGAGCCTTTCCTTTCTAGTTTACCACACTTCTCTCGAGTAGGAAGGATTACTAGGAACATGCTCAATAAGATTATGCAAATCATTTTTAGATGAACTATGATCAACGTTGTCCCTTCCTTTTCCAGGTCTAAAAGTAAACTATCCCTGTTGTTATTCTCCTTCTTGTTCTTGGTTAGTTAGTCAAATGATGTAGACTCCCTCTCTACTCTAAAAGTATCCCTACAGGGTATTTCACTTGCTTGCCTTAAAGCAATTAACATAATCCCCAATCTCACTATGATAAGGGTTTAAGTTGGTTGGAACTTATTATCCCATCGGGTTCCAGTTCTAAAAGCATAATCCAAGTCTCTTGTGCTAAGGTTAGTCAAGTAGAATTGTTGCTTGTGCTATCGAAATGGTTATGACCGAGTATCCTGGGCTTGTTTGTTACCCTTTGCGTTGTTGGCATTAATAAAGTAGGAGAGTGGATTTAGGTATATTCCCTTTAGTGTGTGATATATTTTCTCACTCCTAATCCAACAAAGGGTTGTTGTATGTGTAATTCCCGCAGTTCACTCTCCAAGTCGCGATGTCCTCAATCTCTGCTTCAATTTCTAGATGTTGCACCCCATGCATGTCTAATACCCTCAAATTCATCTTTATGCACCATGTATAAATCTAACCAACCAACTAAAAATCCATTCCTCCTTAGATTGTTATCCGAGATAGGCAGATGTTAGTGCTAAAAGGAACTCCAAGAGAGATTTTGTGTTTATATTCGAGTTATTATAATATCCTTGTCATCCCCGTTCATCTATTTAGAAGCAACCCACCCCAAATCAATGGTCGCCCCCGGCCCTGCACTCACCATAAGCTAAGGTTGTTGCTTTGCTAGGCTAGGCTATGCACTTTAGAGGTCTCATGGCTTCTTGTTCAGCCCGATAGGCGTTAGTAATAAAGAGACTGATAAGTGAGATAGTGAAAACT